>JAJIYU010009017.1:0-17383 GCA_030144865.1 Tinospora cordifolia | reverse complement strand
ATGAAGTAGTGTAACTTGCAAACGATAGTAGATTTCTTTACCCTGAGCGTGGCCCAACAGATGTAGGCTAGTTGATTGAATTATGTAAACAACCTTTGTCTGTCATTTACTTACTGCACTGCATCTTATTTACTATTACGCATCATTATATACACTATTCATTAACTGATTGTAGTGACTCCATTTATTTCAACTATATTCACAGACTGCTTCCCTCACCCTTGCCTCTTCAAGAGGGCTTGCAAACAAATATAAGATCACTCTCATAATTAACATCCGTTACATAAAGCATCAACCCAAACATAATAAAAAAAAATATAGGGATTACAAGATTGTCAACTAGCTTCTAGATTACAAGATTGTCAACCCAAGCACCCATTATACATAATTATTCAGCTTGATTATGATGGATTACAAGATTGTCAACTAGCTTCAATAAACTAGAAGGAAAATTCTCAACCTCACAGATTTTGTACTTCCCTTGAATAGTTAAAGTCAGATGTAATTAAGTCATGCAAAAACTACAAAATCAACATCAATAAGTCTGCAAGTGCTGATATAGTTGCAGTCAACATAATCTCTAGGCAAGTTGAATGTGTTCTTTGACAAGCAACTTTTTGTTTGCTTGCAATGAGTACAATCACTTTTCCTTGTTGATTGATGCCGAACTTCTGGTTGATGCCATCAACCTTTTCATCAATTCTCAAACTCTAATCTCTATACGGGAATCAATTTTCTTTGTTGACTGAGAGGAACTTCCTGTTGATGACATCAACCTTTTCATCAATTCTCAAAGTCTAATCTCTACACTGGAACAAATCCGCCAATAGAACCATGTAATCATTTCATAAAACTCGAAAGCCAGAACTAACAGAGACAACTAGATGAAAATAATAACGATAGGAGGAGCAACTACGCATAATAATAAATGAAGCTGGGAAAGTACCAACCATTACAGTTCTAGAGATAAAAAGAAAAAGAAAATGAGAATAAATTTAAAATCTGTCTAATTGCATGTCTTAGTAGGAAGAGAAACCTTGGGTGGGATAGCCCATGTACCAAGCCATAACAAACATTCATCACATGCTTACCACTGGTTGAGTGATAGGCATCTAAACAGCTCAGAATGGAGGACAAGGTTTCATTTTTTGACATAGATCTCACTTTTTAGCTGATGTTCAATGATAGATCGTTTTGCTAAAAGAACCTCATTTTCTGCCTAGAAAAACTTGTACCATTTAACACAAGTCAAAGCGAAGTTATGAAATAACTACAGCATTGTATCTTGTAGTTTGTAGGTGAGAGAATACAGTCATCATCCTTGCCGCCTTAGCCTCTTAAATTTTTAATTTGCAACAACTTTCCTTTGGCACTCTCCAGTTCCATTCACTTGAAGCGACATAAAGTAAACAACCATCCACAAATCAACCAGGACATGAATAAATTTAGATGATAGACTTCATCCTAGTTAAATTTATATTGGTAGCCTTCTTCTCTTCATTAACTTTCCCATATTGGGAGTCCCTATATTGAGAGTCTTCATCCTAATTAAATTTATATTGGTAGCCCTCCTTCTCTTCATTAACTTTCCCATTGATAGTCTTAAATTTAAAATTTATATTAAATTTATATTGGTATTCCCTATATTGGTATACCACAAATCAACCAGGACATGAATAAGACTTCATCCTAATTTGAGGAGCAAATATTGGGAGCAGCTTTAGATGATAGATACCTGTCCTTCTCTTCCGGAACTTCTACTAAACTAACAACACCGCGGATAACATCAAACAAGAGATGCAGAAGGAACAAGAAGAGAGCCCGAGGTTCAGTACACAAACCATCCAAGTTAAAATCAAAACAAAGGGAAATTAGCTCAATACGGCGTATCTCTTTCAACCCAATTGACCTCAAAGGTTTAATTTCTATATGATCCTTTGAGTTAAAAGAAAGCAAACATGTTTCTTATTTTCATTATCTCAAGTCTACACAAGTAGCGAATTGGCGCCACTCCTCTGGTCATTGCAAACATTGTATCCCTGGAGGCTAATTCTCAAGTTCAGCAATGAATTTGTTGCCTTCCAGAAAAGGGGTTAGTGGGTTTTCTTCTTTTCATGCATGCTTTATAGCTAAGAAGAATTGGATGGAAAATATGTGTCTTGCACAAAGGGCAAAAATAGCCCTTGAACGATCGAATACCCAACTCCTTTTTGTATTTTTGGAAAAATTTGTTATTTTTCTTAATTATCACACAAAACACTGTTGACTCAAAGGAAAAGAAAAATGCTGACTTGTTGAGTTTCTATTGGGCCACGAGACGCACTTCCCATCCTGAACAAAACCTCTTCTTTTATCCACAGAAAGTAGGAACAGAGGCAATGCGTCCTCTTTCAATGGATCTTCGAGTCCCCTGTAATTCGTCTTTATGCACTTCAACGTTTTTCAGCACACCCCATTTTCCACAGTATCTTCCACCCACGGCAAGTACAACATCTCCATGGAGCTACAAAAGAAGTCGACGAGCTGTGAGAGCAGAGCTTCAAACGCAAGTGGCAAAATCCGAATACAACGGTAGTTATTCACCGTCTACTATGCCGGTACACAAAGTCACAGTGCACGATAGACAGCGAGGAGTCACGCACGAGTTCCTGGTCCCAGAGGTGCTAGCTTCACAATAACCTTATAAACATTTTTTGTAATTCCTTTTATCCAAATTTCATGTTTTCCAACTACTGCTAGTTTCTGGATTTGTTTATAACTATCTATGCCATCTCTTTTGAGTCTTTTCCCTTTTCAATTCTTCAATTGCAGGACCAATATATATTACACACTGCAGAAGCTCAGAATATAGCACTTCCATTTGCCTGCAGGCACGGTATTGTACTCTTGTCTACCAATTTTTATCATTGATACTCCCAACACATTTCAGTTTTTCTTGTATGTTTGGTCAATTGGAATTCTAGCTAAACTTTAGATGTAACCCATGCCAATTCTTCAGGATTATGAGAAACTATTGTTAATTCGCCTTTACTTTTGCTTGTACTTCCAAGTCCAACTACCATTTTAATTGCTGATTATAATAAGCTTAATTATAGTGATTTTATCAATTAAGAGGCAACCATAATTGACAAATTAGCATGTATGGTCTACGTTACAGGTTGCTGTACCAGCTGTGCTGTTCGAGTAAAGTCAGGGGAAATTAGACAGCCTGAGGCCCTTGGGATATCCCCTGAACTAAAATCTAAGGTTTTTAGCTTTTAAAACAGACCTTTTACTTTGGCCAGATGGATTATTATTGCAAGGTGGTTTCAACATGTTTGTTTTTTCCTCTGACTAGTTCTGAGTTTTTCAATTTCAAGTATTCTCAAATTCAATTTTTCATTGTTGAGTAGGCTTTAGTTGATGTCTGTAATGCATTCTTTTTTTTTGAGAAGAAACAAAGAAAGACTTTTTAATAGCTATACATGTCAAAAGTTTACAATCCAAAGGTTTCATAGAGCTGTATCCAAATTTGATTTACATCCAAATGTCTGTCAAAGCCAAATCTCTATTTCTAATGAATGTATCAACAACCAAGTGGCTTGAATCTCCATAAACAAATTAACTAGTTTGCAAATCCTAAATTGATATTCCATATGTATGTTAGCTAATGTTTGAAAATTGAAAAGAAAAAAGGGAAGTAGTGGCCTTTGAAAACCTGAATGATACAAACCCTAATTCAAAAAAGCTGATATCACAATGATACTCTGAGAGGTAGGATTTTAAATCTCCCTAACTAAAAGTCCTTACAATGAACACGAAGATAAGCATTGATAACGTGTATTCTGGATTGACTTGACTAGTGAACAATAATTCATCTCCTATGATGGAAAGAGAAAATATTGAGAAATTTACCAGGAGTTCATTGCACTTCTCTTTAATCCGTGGTTGTGAGACTTCTCCGTGGAATGTAGTTTTTACTGTAAAAATATGCCTTCTTAACTCCTATAACATACGTTAAGTGCATCATATCCATATTCCACAACATGAAAAGATTTGGAAAATAAGATGAAGGGGATAACGTTATGTGTAAAGTGAATGTTTATTTGATGTGTATGAATGTGAATAACGTGTGCATATGGGTGGGTTGTTCATTTTCAGTGTCTTATTTCCACCATGTCCTATGGATTGATAGAATCAAATATGCTATGGACCATGCACTTTTCGACTGAGTTTCTTGTTGCTTCAGTTCATTTTGCATTGAAAAAACATGTAGTAAAACCAAGTGAGTAGATTGGTTAGTTACTTCTCACTATCATTAGTAAATGTATGGATGGTAATAAATTCATATTATTCATTATCGTGTCTATATGCCAGGAGAATCCACGGAACCACCATAGATTTGAACAGCAAGCAGTTCAGTATTTATAAAGAACGTCACTTGAAAGATAATAGAACTGTGGTTCAATTTGGTTTTTTCCCTATTTCTTGTGTCCTGAAATGTAGTTCTTCGTTTCAGGGTTATGCACTGCTCTGTGTTGGCTTCCCATCTTCTGAGATAGAAGTTGAGACGCAAGATGAGGATGAGGTAAGATATTGTTTGAGAGAGTAGGAAAAGTTAATTATGTTAGAAGCTTTTCTTATATTGATTGGTTTTCATTTCATGTAGGTATACTGGCTACAATTTGGAAGGTATTTTGCCCGAGGACCAGTGGTAAGTTTTTGTTTTTTGTTTTTCTTTTAAATCCATTATGCTGTTATTTAGAAAATTATTTAAGGAAGAAAGGGGGAGAGTTCGGATTCATAACTTCTATATCTCCTAGCTCTCCAGTGATGCAGCCTTCTGGTTTTCTGTACATGTAACGTGTTATATATATTTGCAGGAAAGAGATGATTATGCACTGGAGTTAGCCATGGCTGATGAGTAAATTTCAATTACCAGAGGATTAGATATATTGATATAAGGAGCACAAGCAAGCGGTTTTGCTGATTGTAATATTCTTGTGTAATGTCATTACTTTTAACAAAAGTGTTCCTCATCATTACTTGCTGATCCAAAGTCTATTGGTTGTATTTTATTTGAACGTATGAGGTTATTTTATCATACTGTTTACTCTTACCTTCAAGTGTCATTGTGAATATTCTGAAGCAGATGCTTAGCATTCTGCAGTAGTGTGTCGGCCTCTTCATTAGATACATCAAGCATTCGTAACTCCTTGATCTCCTCCTGCCATTTTTCTATATGTTCTCTGTGTATACTACAGAGACAAAAAGAACATAAGCAAGTAGAAATAAATTGCCTAAATACAATGGAAGTATCTCAATTTCCTTTGATTTGTAAACTTACTTGATCATTCGCTCTTCAAACTGATCACTGAGATCCTTGAAAAGTGTTTTCCCTACTTCCAGCAGCTCTGACACCTACATAACAAGCAAATAACATTAAAAATTAATATAGCTCCTGCAAGATATAATTAGTAGGTCTTCTTAAAAAAACGTGTGTAAATAAGGCACCATAACTGTCAGAAGATCATTCAGCTCTGGATCAAGGAAACTGCTGGGATCCTGAGCAGATAATGTTCAACTAAGAAGCTCAAACAGCCTATGCATCAGTACCATCTAGTTGATGATGACATGCATAGAGCTTTTCCAGGATGCTTGTGCAGCAATTGCATATGAGTTTCTCCTTAATATATAAGGCTTCTAAGTTTTTATTCTGCACGGAGTAGACAAGTTAATGATTATTTACCAGTTGAGTAAAGCGTTCAATCTTCTCCAGCACGCCATTAATGTGGTTTTCCATCTCTTCAGAGGCAACAACAGATGCCTCAGTGTCTCCTTCGGCAAGCTCTTGAGTAGCTCTACCTCCATTTTCTTCTTCATGAACTTCCTTCTAATATTACAGGAAGCACAGAATAAGAACATATGATATGCAGGTGATTTCATTTTGCGCAGAAGAAAAAATAAAATCGGAGGACAAGGCAATAAAGTAGTACTGTTTGCTTCATCCGTTTCGTACAGGTTTCACCGTCGACCTTTTCCATTTGAATTCCAATTCCTAACAGAATTAATCCGGCTGTTTCAACCTATAAAGAGATTACTAGATCATGAACAGGAAGACAAGATCTAGAGAGTGGTCAATTGTTGCAGAGATCACTAGCATTCCTAATAGAAATCTTCTTGAATTGAACTCATACACTACAGATCTACATGGTTTTACAGTGCGATCATATCTAAAATAGTGTCTAGAAACAATTTTTCACAGGCATTCGAAGGAATATAACAGTTAAAAACAATGCTCAATTATCGGGAAATTCAGTTACTTACAAATATCGCCACGAATTTAAATCAATTTGAAGCAATCTCTCTACCATTAATGGGTCCTAGTTTTTCATGCACAGAGCTCCTTTAATCAACCATCAAAATGACCATCGAATTTGAGAGAAAGTTCGCCGCTAAATGTTGAGCGCGAATTCCCCTGCTTACTGGACTTAGCTCTTCGAATTCTGGCGCCTTTTAAATTCCCTGTTTGCTTCTATTTGTACTTACCTCGTCAAGTGACCGATCAATCTTCCGCCGGCACGTGCAAAATTATCCTGTGGCTCACCTGTGAGCGAACCTAAATTGCTCATTCGCAGGCGCCTGGGCACCTTTTCTATAGATATTGTTCAGTTTTTTTGGCACATCCTCACGTTTAATCACCGTTTGAGCATTGATTCGTATCTCATTCTGGAGTTGAATTTCGTAATAATTATTACTGTATTTACAAAGATTTGAATCTCAAATTTTACTTAAACGGAACGACAAACAAATTATCAAACTAAATAATTGTTAGTAAACAATTCTTAAAATTTTTTTTTTTAAAAGCACTAGTAGTTACCTTGTAGCGAACTTCAGCATTTTTATCTTGTTCATAAACTTATTCATACAAAAATATGTAATAGCATTCAAATTAATTTATTATTTACGAAAATTAAGCATACTCTTGATTTATTAGGAAAGGGTTCAAGTCCCCTTTGTTATCGTGATAAATAGAAGAGTAGTGATTTTTTTAAGTACTTGATTCACAAGTATGAAGGTCACGCCATCATGGTTCTTGGTTTTTTATGATTTTGTTGTGGGATTGATAGAGGATGTATGGAAGACCCAAATAATGGTTTCAAATTGGATAAGGAGATTTTGTCACATGAAATATATGTTGATTTATCACTCTCATTAATATCCAGTATGAAGACTTTTTAGAGTAAATTTTCACAGTAAGGTGCTTTTGATTGCATGGAAAAACTTTCACGAAAAAATGTTAATATTTCATGAAAATTTTCTTAAAAAATATTCTTAAAGAAGTTTTTTGTGCTTGTTTGGTTAGAGATAATAAATTGATTTCATATTTTTTTATTGTTTAATTGCTCGTGAGAATTTTTTTTCCTTTTCTCATGAGTCTTTTATTTTTATTTTTTTTGTTATTGAGAAACTACCTAATAAAATTTTTGTATATGTATTCATTGTGACACTATTACTAATGCTTTGTTTTCAAAGTCCTAACATTATGTAATAGAGTAATTTTCAAATGCAAAAACCTCATAATTTTAATAAATAAACTATCTAGGCAAATAAAGACTTTCCTAGATGGTTGAAATATGAATGTTTCCTTATTTGTTGAAAGATTCTATTTTATGGGAGATGAAGGTGAATTCAGCCAACTTATCACAATCCACACACTAAAATTTGAATTCTTTCCTATCATAATAGACGAGAAAAAAAAAATTAGGAAAAGGCAAAAAATTTGTGAAAATTTTTCTTAAAAAAATTAAGTTACCATACAAAAGAAAACTTCTTTTTTTATAAGAAAATCTCTATTTTTCTCAGAAAATATAAGGCTTGAGATCTACAGATATAAAGTTGGGGATGGTATATGTTAAGCGGAACACCCAAATGTGCTTTATATAATTGCAATTCTCTTATCAAGATGACTGACAATGTTGATTTGAAATGCTTTAATGCAGTATAATCCTAATAAAATTTGATTGTTAGGCTAAAATAATAGTATCATATTGGACATTTATCTGTCAGTGAAAATTGCTGAGATTTATATTGCTTGAATTACATAGGCAATTGGCAACCATAGCTTTTTGCACCAAAAGATTTTTAACATAGTATCATAGTAAGGTTATACCCTTACATCACAGAAGAATATTGTATTTCCAAAATTTTTAACTTCAATTATATGCATTTATATTCTCCATTTTCTTTAATTACTCAATTAAGATTTCTATAAAGTTTTGTAAATTTTTTTTTTTAATGTGATTAACTTTGTGAAATTCATAGACTTTTATAAACTTTGCAAAATTATAGAATGATTTATTAATTTTTATGGACTTTCATTTTGACGGATTTGATATTGGTAGAATTTTATGGTGGTTATAAAATTATGCATGAGTTTGAATGAACTTTTTTTTTTTAAAATGACTCTCATAAATAGTGATAGACGTCAAAAACTTTTAAACGACAACAAGATTGCAATTCAAAAAAAAAATAATTTATGTAAATTTGAAAATAAGATTGATGTTATATATTGTGCCTGGTTACCTGTGAAAACATCACAAAAGTTTCTTAAAGGTATCCACATCCATCAAAATCTTAAATAATAACAAATCTTTATCATATAATATTATTTTAAAAAATAAAAAAAACTAATTTCATTAGAATATTGATATAATATAATTAATATTTTCTTATTACATTAAAATTTTTTTATTTAAATAATAAACTTAATTCTATAAAATTGTAAATTTGGTCTTTAATTTATTTGAAATAATAGAAAACATATCAAGAAAAAAATTTTCATAAAAATATAAAAACCTAATATATATATACATTTACAATAGGTATGATTTTTACGTTAAAGGTGAAGAATTCCAAGAAAACAAAAATTGCTATTTCCATTCCTTGTTAATTTATTTGGTCCTAAATTATATAATAAAATACCTTTATATTTATTTGATGAGTAGTGCTAAAAAAATTTAAAGTACTATTAACATTGTAATTTTCTACAGCTGGAAGTTTTAATTTTGTGTGCAATACAAATTAGAATTAGTGGAAAAAAAGTTTACAGAGTTTTCTATTTATATCTCATAATAAGAAGTCTAGTAAAGTTTATATTATTAAAAATTTCACAAAAATAACAACAAAATAAATATTACCATATTTTAGTGGAATTTTCATGCTACAAGTTTTATTGAATAGCTCTGAACTTTTTTATAAATTTAATTTAAAAAAATTATAAAAGTAATTTAGCACTATTAAGATTTTGCAAAAAATTATAAAAGTTTATATTGATTTTTATAAATCTTCATAAAAATCATAATGGAGAACACTCCGTTTAATCTCTTTGTTGTACATTCTATAATAAGTTGTTATTTTGAATATGTTTTTTTTTTTTTTGGTAAATAAAAAAGTTGGCTTTGGATCTAAGGTAAAAATTTGTTGAATATATATGATTGAAAAAAAAAAAATCTCACGATGGATATAAGCATGCTCATTGTCACCTTCAAGGCTGACCCCGAGTAAGGGCCAAAAGGTGATGGCGCTGGATCCTTTATTTTTGGGGGCCATATATATATATATATTTAAAAATAAAAAATATTAAAAAAATATTAATTTTTTTCCTTTAATTTAAAAAAAAGGTTAGACATTAACTTTATTTATTTATTTATTGATAACTTCAAAAATTATTATTTTTATTCATTTTTTTGTTTGTTAATAAGTTGACCCCCTTATTTTTAGAGCCCCAACTTACTATTTTGTGATGACTCTCAAAAATATAGCATCGGCCTAGTTTACCTTGAATATAAGTTGAGATCTTAGTACCTTCATCAACATTAATTGAGATTTTTCTAATGTAAAATCTTACATCTAGCTAGATTTAAGGGCAGGGAGGCAATATCTCGACTACTAGCTAGGGATTTAGACCCAGTCTACAATTGGCTTATGATGAGGCTTACCATGGCTCTGTAACTCCTAAGAAAGCTACTTGCTAACATGTTCGTGACTCCTAAGACATTAAGCTACTAAGCTAGTATCTTATCCACACTACTAAGGAAAAGTAAATAGCTGCACCGCCACCATAAGGTTTCTCCCTTTTCACTAAGATCTGTGTTGCCTTAAAGTGTGTTCTCCATCCTTGAATAGCAAAATCAAGACCTTGGCTTTACCCTTTTTTTTTTTTTTGGGAATTAAAACTCCACCATTTATCTACAAACAAGAAATTTTAGAAAACGACGCTATCTTCCTAGGAATTATGTCCAGCATGACAAACGCGTCTCCAAGCCAAAATTTCTAGGAAACATAGCCGACATTCTTTGAGGATGTTGAAAGGGAGGGGGGGTCCGTAAAGCAAGGCTTGAAATGGGATCGTGCTCCTGTCTTGGAACTCTATTGAGACATGCTTACATGGGTAAATCAAATGCAATCCTGAAGTTTGACTAATAAAGCGTTGCCAAAGAAACTAAACCATGAAGCATCGGACGTATATTGAAATCATGATGCTTGATAATGATGATGCAGTTGAATCAATAGCTTGCTTGTGAAGCAATTTAAGCTAATGAGAAATAGAGCTATATATGCTCGGCAAACTCAAACAAATATGTTGACTAATTTGGACAAAATCATATCTATTTAGACAGCTCATAGACTTTATAGATAGATAGATAGATAAATAAATAAAAAGATATGGTCACTTAGGCTACAATTGGTTCAGAAATAATTTTTTTTTTTTGTGTATCATTTTTAATATTCAATTTTTTTTTTAAAAATTACTGGGAAACCATAAAGTCATCAGTTTGTTGAAAGAAAATTAAATAAAAAAAAAACCATCAAATTCCAAATGTCTGTCTCGCGCCTTTTCAGTTTTTTCCTTTATATTTAAAAAATATTTTGAATTTGTGAAAGAAGTGGCCAAAAATTTCTCTTAAGAAGCAAAAGTCTTTAGTTTTATTTTATTTATTTATTTTCGAGACCAAGTGACTAATTAAGTATGTATAAAAACAAATCCTTCTACCAAAAAAAATAAACAGGGTTGAGAGTTCAACTCATAACCTTTTTGGTTGTGGTCTTTTTTAAAAATTTTTTTTTTTTTAACTACTTTGTCAATACCCTGATGGATAAGAATCTTAATTTTTCATTCTAGAAGTTTTTGTTGGTAAAGTAATTAACTTGAATGCGACTGATTCTCTCTAATTTTTTTTTTATCTTCTTGAAATGTAAGGTTGATTGTATGAATTTAATTTGACAAGAATAGCTCAATCGGATTCAGTCAAGGGTAACATTCCATTCTCGTACTTTGATTTCCCTGGCTAGGATTGGGGCATGTTGAATTCATATATGTACCTAAAATTATACCCTTTACTCATGTAATGATATACCTCATCACCATATCAAAGGAGAGGAGGAAAAAAAATTCACCACTTAATTAGTACACGCACACGAATATCAACATGGTTATGGTATGATTTTGTTAGCACAATTTATGGGTCGTAAAAGCATTTTGCATATAGATTATGTTTAATTATAACTATATTTTTGTGTAGAAGTTAATATTGAAATCATATTTGAGCACGTACGACGATTCAGTACAGGTTTGATGCACGTGAGCTTGAGCTTCCTATTCCAACTGAGGGAAAAAGGGAGAGTGAAATTTTGATGTTAGCTTTGTCACCAAATAGAAAGAAATTAAAAGTCGTGTAAGGTAAAGCAACAACACCACCCCTTTCAATTTCTCCTTTTTCCATGAGTACTCGATCCTTCCTCTTTTCTTGTTTGGCCAAGAATTCAGTTGATTGCATGTCTCCGCAAGTAACGTAACCCTCGTGAGGCTTTCTACTTTTATTTTTATATTTTTATTTTTTTTCCCCCTTTTCAGAAGCTTCTTTAAGTAAGTTCAAAAGATTCGGAAAGTCACCACTGAAATCCTACCATGTCTCATGTCTCCTCAACTTTCATTTTCTATTCCCCACCTTGTTAATTAACTCCTCAACAAATCTTCAATCTCCTGTCTTTCCTCGCGTCCTTCAAAGTTATAAGCTGTAAATGAAGGAAATACTTGGATGCTAATAAATCCGTAAAAAATATTGATCCGAGCAACAAGTTTTGGTAAATTAGAAGATTATCATTTGGCTTTGAAAGAGGTTCTTAGTAGTTCTACTAAAAACATCTCATGAAATGAGTACTAGCTAGAGTTTTAGAATAATTTTGTCAATTAGTTATTCAATTATACGAGGAGACGATAAGCATCACAATTATGATACAAATAGATGGGCCGCCTTGGCAAAATATAACACATCCATCATGATATTCTGTTTCCATTTGCATGAAATTAAACAAATAATTGAATAGAATACTATATATATATATAAGTTGGGTGCATGCTCGTACTTGTGCTACCTCAATGTATATATGGGTACATATACAACTTGTAGTTAATTATTTGCTTAAATTGTTAGCATATATACAATCCTCTTATATTAGGGTTGACAATTTATGACACGACACGATAACCCGACCTGAATACGACATGAAGTTAACGTGTTTGAGTTTAGTATAAATAAGTTTGGGTCAAAACAGGTCAAACATAATTAGACATGACTAAATACAAGTTATAAACAAATTAACCTGTTAAACTAAAAAATGACACGTTTAACACGATTATAGATAAGTTAAGAGATAAATTATAGATACGTTAATTTAAAATTAATGTATTTTATTAATTTGTTGATAATATAATTTTTAATTTTTTTAAAAATAAACTTAATTTATTTTAATAATTTTTTATATTTTTATTAATATTTTATAAAGAATAATTTTAAAATTTGATTATAAAAAGTTAAATAAGTTATATACAAGTACACGATTATGATACGGTTAATAAACGGGTCGAGTTTAAGTTTGTAAATCTAACACAAATAATAAATGAGTTAGGTTTAAGTTAGCAATACATGGTTCAGACCCGATTATGACACGATAACATGAATTGTCATCTCTACCTATATATGTCCAAATCATTCTAATTCTATTTATTAGAAGAGCTTTGTCAAAGTGTTCTCTAAAGTAAAAAAAGTTTTTTGAAGTATGGTACAACACTTGTTTTTAATCAAATTGTTTTTTCCAAAATTACTTTTTTTTTAAAGTATTTCTTAGAAAAATGTTTTGCAAAAGCTCTCTCAAATGGGGCTTTCTATTCATGTTAATAATATAATGTTGCACAATGTCTTTTTTTTTTGTTTTTTTTTTGACAGTCTTAAATTTTCATGTTATATAAATATTAAGACAGTCTCTCATCATTATAAAACATCAAACAATTTAATTATGTAGTCCTCAAAACACACATGCACACACAAAAAGGTTTTTACTGGTGGAGAGGTTAAGTAGACCTAGACTCTATATCTTATAACTAGAAATCTTGAGTTTAAGTCTTGAATATGAAAATAATCACCTTGGGATAATTCTTTTATTTATGATTTTATAGTAGTCTTGATGGTAAATAGTCTCAAAGTAGGTATAAAACTGATTCATGAATTGACAAAATAAAATTAAAAAAAAAGGTGTTTTGGAGCATGAAACTGGTGGCGCTATGTGATGTTGCGTCAATAACCTTGTGATTGCATGGAGGAGCAGAATCAATTAATCATGCTTCAAACGGGTCTCACAAGTGATTAAAACTTTGGAAACTCCCAAGTAAAAACACAAGACCACCATTATTACACCTTTTAAATTTAAATTAAACTCCCCTTACCTATGCCACATGTACTTGTCGGCCACGCCAACGACACTTCAAACCATGAAATGGAATGCTCCAGTTCCTCCTTCCTCTTTCTATCCTATCTCCGTCTCTATAAATTCCTACAACTCGTCGTCACTCTTCTCTTTCTTAGCTACTCTGTGTCTGTGTGTTTGCGTGGGTTTGCAATGTCGAATGCTGCCGATGATTCATCTTCCTCATCCATTGATAGCAGCAACCACCCATGCGTCTCATCTTCTGCATCTTCCTTCCTCCACTTGAGCACTGATCTCAGTCTAGGACTTGCCATTCCAAACTCTTCAGCTTTAAGGTTGGTTGGTTGGTTGCACCTTCTTTTGTTTTTCGCTACTATTACTTGTTCTGTTCTCTAAACTTACATACCTTTCAGGGAGAAACGAGTCGATTTTTGGCCACCAATAAAATTGTATATAAGGAATGCACTTTCTGACGATAATGAAAGCAATGGCCACCAGTCAAGTCATTGTCATCGACGGCCTACCTTCTTTGTTAAAGTCTACATGGAAGGAATTCCCATTGGAAGAAAATTGGACCTCTTTTGCTATGCTGGTTATGATGGCCTCATAAGCACACTTGGGCATATGTTTAGAACCAGAATTCTCTGTAAGTGCATAGCTTCTCTGAAAGCTCATGAAAGTATGTCTAACTCACACCGTGCTCTATTAGGATTTTCGCTTAGAATTCTTAATGCAACATTTTCAAATTAAGCAAATGTTTATGTTTTGAGATTTTTGGAATGCATGCAGTTCCATTTGTAGACAGATCAGTGCACCACCCAGATCAAGATCATCATCATCATGTGCTGACTTATGAAGACAAGGATGGGGATTGGATGATGGTGGGAGACGTTCCCTGGAAGTAAGCACAACACCCATGCTTGAACACACTCAACTTAGAGATTTCATTTTTCATGTGAAAGAATAATTGAAAGCTCATTGTATATGCAGGGTTTTTTTGAGCACCGTGAAGCGGCTGAAAATCTCAAAGCCACACCAATGCTAGTGTTCTTCATCCCGTGTAGCTGAATCTTGCTCGGCTGAACATCTCTGCTGGCATCTGGGGTCAATTTTACAGAGAAACTCAAATGTATATTCTGGAATTTGATGGATCATGCATAACATGTACAGGCCTTCACCGTTCTCAAACTACTTAATTTAATACTTTTGATACAAAGTGTTCCTCAGTTTTTTTTTTTTTTTCTGTTACACTAGAGCAGAAATGAAATGTTGGTTTTTGTGAGGATAAAACATGTAGTGGACAAAAGAATAAGGACTTAATTTAAGATTCATGCCATTGGAGTGTCTATGATGTTTCAAAATGCCAATGTACATGTGATTTGAGATAAATCAAATATCACTGTGAATTTGAAGAGTACACTCAGGAACATAGTACAGCTTGCATCCTTCTTTAATAAATATAATTTACATTGAATGAAGTTGTATCTCTCTATTAACTATATATAAACTTCACCATCAAAGAACCAAAAAATTGTGTATCAAAAACTGTTTGCTTCTTTAAAACAAAGTCTTTCAACTGAAACACCAATCACCAGTAGTCTCGACAAGAGCATGCACCATTGGTAAATTTGTGAAACCGATTGATATCCCTAACAACAATTTCTCGATCTAAAATCTCCGAAGCAAACTTCATAACAGTATGGCAATCACCACATGTTCTCAGGTTCTTCTTTATCCTAATGGGAGCATTCATAGGCAGCGCGAGCAATCCAAATGCAAGTGCTAGTTTCTCACTGTGAAACCACAAACTCTGCTCCCTGTATTCTTCCACGTCATTAACAGCAAATTGGGTGTCTGCAACATAACCTTTCTTCTTCGCTAACTTGGCCAATTCAGCTAACTTCTCGTAGATCTCATTTGTTCGAGGATGTGATTTATCGTGCACTGTGAACACATAGGTTACATTCTTAATGTCGATCCAACTGCACCCTGGTTCCTTCCTCACACCATTTTTCTCCATGAGTCTTCTTACATCATTTGCTTCTTTTAACCTTCCGCAACATGTATACAAGTTGGAAAGAAGTACATAATTCCCAGGATTATCTGGCTCCATCTCAAAGAGCTTCTCTGCAACTTCTTTCCCTAATTCAAGATTTTTATAATTCCTGCAGGCCCCTAGCAGAGCTCCCCAGATTGATGGGTCTGGTGCAATAGGCATTGAATCAATAAACCTCTTTGCTTCATCCAAACGGCCAGCTCGACCAAGCATATCAACAATGCACGCATAGTGTTCGGAGCCGGGTTCAATCCCATGAACATTCCTGATGGAATTAAAGCAGTTAAGTCCTTGCTCCACACGCCCTGTATGGCTACAGGCTGAAAGAACAGAGACAAAAGTTATATAATCAGGTTGAACTCCTTTTGCTAGCATCCGCTCGAACAATTCAATCACAGGATCACCGCAGCCATGTTGTTGACAAGCTGCAATTACTGCAGTCCAGCACACCACGTTTGGATTTTCAATCTCATTAAACACTCGAAGTGCATCAACCAAACTCCCACATTTTCCATACATGGTTATCAATGAGCTCGCTATGCACAAGTTCCCCGAAAAACCGGTTTTGATTATTTGATCATGGATTAAAACTCCTTGGTCTAGTGCTGCAAGGTTAGCAGAGGCATGGAGAGCAGTTGAAAATGATGCTTCATCTGGCGATATTCCTTCACTTCTCATGACCCAAAAATGATTACAAGCTTCTTCAAAAAAATTATTCTGTGCCCACCCCATAGCCATGACATTCCATGCAACGACATCTCTATCTTTCCCGTTCCTAAACAACTTGATAGAATCTTCAAAGCTCCTGCATTTACTGTACATGTCCATGAGTGAATTCCTCACATAAGATAAAGCTAGCAAAGCATGCTTAACCACTAATCCATGAAGCTGTCTCCCCAAAAAAACACTAGCGAGGTTAGCACATGCGCTCAATGCACTCGAAAAACTAACTTGATCAGGATTAACCATCTTCTCTTTCAGAAGCAAAACAAAAACTCCAACAGCCTGATCATAAAACTTGTTCTGTGACAACCCCACAATCATAGCATTCCAGGAAACAAGGTTTCTCGCAGGCATTTCTTCAAACACTCTCCGCGCAGAGTCCAAATCTGAACATTTTGAATACATATCGACCAAGGCAGTAGAAACAAATACATCACTGTCATATCCTTGTTTCTTGACAAGCGAATGCATTTGGTTGCCATGAGCAGCTATAAGGGTGTCGGCGCAAGCGGGTAGAATTGAAGAGAAAGTGAAGTGATTGGGAGAAACAGCAGTTCTCTTCATTTGGATAAAAAGTTTTAATGCTTCAAATGGCTTGTGGGTATGGGAGAAATGAGTGATGAGAGAGGTCCACGTGATAATGTTCTTAACATCGACATGTGCATTTGAGAATAGAAGGAGACTCTGATTAATTTCGCCGCATTTGGTATATAAATTGATGAGGTTATTGAGGATGAAAGGTAGGGATGCATAGTTATTGGTGATGATTTGGGCATGAATTTGGGTGGCATGTCCGAGATGTTTTGTTTGAGTGACTCTGTTGAGAATGGAGTTGAGGTTGGCTGGAGAGAGTGGTGT
>JAJIYU010009016.1:0-17393 GCA_030144865.1 Tinospora cordifolia | reverse complement strand
AAATGCTGGAAATTCGACAAAAATTCGGAAAAAAATCGCACAAGAGGACAAAAAACCAAGGGGGCTAGTTTGGTGGACTTGGCGCATGGGCCGACCTGGCATGGGCCGGTCCATGTTGGGCCCTCAAGGCGCGCGAGCGCAAGCCCGCACACCTACGCATTGGGTCGGGCCTTAGGCCCGACCAGCCGTCCAGGCCGCATTGGTCGTTCGACCCGTGCGCCAGTTCGGTCCATTAATTTTTTTTTTTTTGTTTTCCTTTTTCTTTTATTACATATATACGCCAATATACATGTATTATATACTGAAATTTCACATTTTTTTTAAATTATTAAAAATTGTCTAATTAATCATTTTTCATCAAAATACCACTATTGTACACCATTTCATCATTTTTTTAATTATTTTCTCCAAAAATTGTATAATTTTTCCAAAATTCATATTTTTCTTCCAAAAATTTCATTTATCATTCTAAAAATTCGATAATTGCTCCAAAAATTTATAAATTAATCCTATAATTTATTTTCATCAAGAAAACACATTTTTCTAATATTTCCATATGTTTTCTCCTTAAAATTGCATTTTCTTGAATGATTTTCATTTTCTTTAATAATTAATCCAAAATTAGGGAAAATTGGGGAAATTTTTTCTATTTTCTTATTAAAATTTCAGAAAATACATGGAGTACATAAACGTTGGATTCGTCAATCCGATGTCAAAAATGTGGGTCGTCACAGTCTCCCCTCCTTAGAATGAATTTCGTCCTTGAAATTCTCTGATGTACTAAAGATCAAGGGGCAACTCTCATAATCTCAAGGAAATGGCTCGTCATATAATCCTCTCACTCCCAAGTGTCTGCTCAGCACCGTGGAACTGCCAGCGTACTCGTACCATCTGTATCTCCTTGTTGCATAGTTTCCTCACAGTTTGATCAACAATGGCTACCAGAGCCTCATCATACGTACAATCCTCTCGCAAGTCAACATGTCTCCAATTAATCACGTACGAGGGATCAGGGTGGTGCTTCCTCAACATCGATACATGGAACACATTATGTACCCCCGATAATTGAGGCGGCAACGCCAATCGGTATGCCACAAGACCTACATGCTCAAGGATCTTGAAAGGTCCAATTTACCTCGTTGCGAGTTTTCCTGAAATATCAAATAGAGTCTGCCCCTTCCTAGGGGAAACTCGTAGGAGTACATGATCACCGACCGCAAACTCTAGGACCATCCTCTGGTTATCTGCATAGCTCTTCTGCCGGTCCTGAGCTGCCTTCATGTTCTGACGAATCCGCTGAATCATCTCATTCTGCTCTTGCACAAAAGTAGGGCCCAAAACTGCTATATCACCAACCTCGACCCAACAAGATGGCGATCGGCAAGGTCGGCCATATAATGCCTCAAAAGGTGCCTTGCCAATGCTCGCCTGGTAGCTGTTACTATATGCAAACTCACACAAGGGCAAGTGATCCTCCCAACTACAACCAAAATCAACAATGCATGCTCTCAACATATCCTCAAGTACCTGAATAACTCTCTCAGACTGACCATCAGTCTGTGGATGGAAGGCTGTGCTCAGGCTCATGCTAGTCCCTAACTGATTCTACAAGCTCTGCCGAAAATGGGACATAAACCAAATATCTCTATCTGACACAATGGACACTGGGACCTTGTGTAATCTCACAATCTCGCGGATATACAGTCGACTCAGCCTCTCCACCGAATCTCTACTATGCATCGGGAGGAAATGAGCCGACTTAGTAAGTCTGTCCACAATGACCCATACCGCATCATGCCTATGCTGAGTCCAGGGTAACCCCATCACAAAGTCCATGGTAATGTGCTCCCATTTCCACTCGGGAATAGCCAAGGGCTGTAATAAACCACTGGGTCTCTGGTGCTCAGCCTTAATCTACTAGCACATATCACATCTTTGTACAAAGGCTGCAATATCCTGCTTCATCCCCGGCCACCAATAAGTACGTCGAACATCCTGATACATCTTATTGGCGCCTAGATGGACAGTGTACCTCAAGTGGTGCAGTTCTGCTAGCACTCCCTATCTCAGGCGAGGGTCATCTGATACCCACAATCGTCCCCTAAACCTCAATACACCATTAGTATCAACCAACCACTCCACACAAGAAGTGTCGTCTGCCCGCACCCGGTACGTCATAAAATCAACATCATGAGGCTGAACCTCCATAATCTCAGTAAGCAACACTGGCTGGGCTCTCATTTGTGCACTGACTCTGGTCTCAGTCGAAGTCTCGTGGATACTCATCATTGTCACATAATCAATCATCCTCCACTCCTGAGACATATGCCTAGCCACACAAGCAGTCTCGACTCGTACTCTGCTAAGCGCATCAACCACCACATTGGCTTTCCTGGGATGGTACTCTATGGTAAAGTCATAGTCCTTAAGTAGCTTCATCCATCTCCTCTGCCTCATGTTAAGGTCTTTTTGTGAAAACAGGTACTTGAGGCTCTTATGATCAGAATAGAGTATGAAACGCTCACCATACAGATAGTGTTGCCAGATCTTGAGTGCAAACACTACTGCTGCCAGCTCTAAGTCATGCACGGGGTAGTTCTTCTCATGAAACTTCAGTTGTCGAAAGGCAAAAGCGACAACTCCACTACCCTACATCAAAACACACCCAAGGCCTATACCACATGCATCTGTATAGATCGTAAACGCATAGCCTGGTTTTGGTAGCACAAGAACTGGGGCAGATGCAAATGATGCTTCAGCTGAAGAAAGGCTTCCTTATACTTATCTGTCCACACAAATGGCATGTTCCTCTGGATAAGCTTCGTAATGGGAGCAGTGATCCTGGAGAAGTTTAGCGCAAATCTACGGTAATAGCCAGCCAAACCTAAAAAGCTACGGATCTCTGTCACAATGGTAGGTCTCGGCCAACCTATAATAGCTTCGACCTTAGTTGGGTCAATTGAAATGCCCCCAGCTCCTACTACGTGGCCCAAAAATTGGACTTCTGTCAACCAAAACTCGCACTTGCTAAACTTGGCATACAACTGATGATCTCTGAGAGTCTGCAGTGCGATCCTCAAGTGCTCAGCGTGTTCCTCCCTAGTCTTCGAGTAAATAAGGATGTCATCGATAAAGATGATGACGAATGAGTCAAGATAGGGACGAAACACTCTCTACATTAAGTCCATGAACATCGCTGGGGCGTTTGTCATGCCAAACGGCATGACTAAGAACTCATAGTGCCCATAGTGAGTCCAAAAGGCCGTCTTCGCTACATCCTCTTCGCTAACCCTCAGCTGATGGTACCCAGATCTCAGATCGATCCTTGAAAATATAGTAGCACCTCGGAGCTGGTCAAATAAGTCATCAATACGCGGGAGAGGGTACTGGTTCTTCACTATCACCTCATTCAACTGTCTGTAGTCGATACACAAACGGAGGCTCCCATCCTTCTTTACAAACAATACTGGAGCACCCCAAGGTGACACACTGGTGGTAATAAAACCCTTACTCATCAACTCCTCAAGTTGGACCTTTAGTTCCTGCAATTCCTTAGGCGCCATCCGATAAGGAGGGATCGAAATGGGTTGTGTCCCCAGAATAATCTCAATGATAAAGTCAATCTCCCGTTTGGGAGGTAGGCTAGGCAAATCGTCGGGAAACACGTCTTGAAAGTCTCGAACAACATGAATCTCATCTATGCTCTACTGCGAAGGTCCCTCCATAGTGGTGATCATACTGGCCAATGTATCTATGTCTGACTGTGTCGCTATCCTACCCAGGGTCCTTGGTATATCTGAAGCACTACTCTGGAAGGTCACAACAGGCTGCCCTGGAATCTGAAATACTACTCTCTTGGTGAAGCAGTCGACATGGGCATGATAAGTTGCTAGTCAGTCCATCCTAAGTATAGCGTCGAACTCCAAGAACTCTAGTAGTCTAAGGTCTACAAGGGTCTCAAAATCGTCAAACCTCAACGTGCAGCCCTCACAAATCAAATTGGGATAGATTCGTTCCCTAGCTACAGTGCTCAACATGAGCCATGTAGATGCTTTAACAGGTCTAAGTCCCAATCTATCTACGACATGCCCAGAAATAAAAGACAATGTAGATCCAGCATCAATCAACACATAGATAGATGTATCAAGTAGGAATATGTTACGCTCTACTAGAGCCTTGGTCGCCTCAGAATCTGGGGTAGATGATGGCCTATGCCATCTCTTGAGTGCTGGTGGTGGGTGCATTGGAAGCTGGGACAGGCATAGAGTAATGACATCTCTTGTGGCCTGGCTGACAACACTGGTGACATATAAGCGGTCGTCTCTGCTTGGTCTGGCCTTGGTCATGGCTTTTGCCCCCTAAATTTCTGCCTCTACCTCTGCCTCGACCTCCACCTTCGCCTCCCTGCTAGGTTAGTGGTTGTCCCATCGACTGATATGCCTATACTGGGGTAGTTGCGAGGGTAATTGCAGTAGTTGGCTGAGTCTGTGCCCCTCCAGACTGTCGCTCTAAATACTTCCTCGTCCTACGAAGTCTGCCTCCTTGGGACCCACTGCAATAACCTTCCTGAGTCTGTGAGTATAGCTGTAACTGCAAGGAGGCACTTTGTGCTACCTGCGCCATCGCACGCCGATCTATACTGTCCACCTCAAGCTGTAGAATGTGCCTTTGTATGATTTCAAGAGTAACCTCACTATATGTCTTGATTAAAGCCTCGAGCCACTGTATAATGTCCTGTCCAAGTGGGACCGGAGGTGGCAGAGGTACCGCTCTAGGGTCCTGCGTGGTCTCCCATGTCGAAGAGGCATCGTGGTCTGCATGAAAACGTTTAACTTCCATTAGTTCCAAATGAACAAACCACAACTTCAGACAATAAGGCGACTATTTCTAAGGAATCATCTAACCCACAAGGTTCAAAGTCTCAATCTTAAAACTCACTAACACCCTATGACAGTCCGATTCCCCTCGTGATATGGCCACTCTCACTTGGTTCCTCTTTCTGCCAGTTAGGAGTTAGAAAGTTTTGTCCATACTCCCGTGTTGCTACTCTAAGTCTTTTCTAAGGGTCTTTTCTCTTTTATGCTTTTGCAATTACTCTGAGACTCTCCTAGGTCAATAGCGCTTGTCATTCCTTAATTGGTAAAAAAACCTTCGCTTCTGATACCAACACTATCGGGACCCCATCCCTAGGATGAAGGATGAACCGACCGACATAGTGGCCCAACAAACCCGCCCGCAAGCCGAGATTGCTAAGACACTGTTAAGCCTCTACATACAACACCACATCACACACTTTTAGAGTAATTTAAGGAATGCAGCAGAAAATTAATACACGAACACCAATAAGAACTTGATATTTCAAAAATTGGTCATTTTAACATGTGTAGCAATAGGAGTGACTATTAATTATATATAAGCTTTCCTCACCCCTATACATAGGTCCTAACCCTCAAAAGACAATAACAAAAAGGGAAATACAAAGAAGTCCTACCAAAAAGAGTAAGGGAACGCAGCTCTATGCGATGACCATTCCCTTGCCCTTATCCGCTACTGAAGAACCTGAGAAGTTAGAGTAATGAGCCTAATTGTCAACGACGGCTCAGTGAGTATGCAATCTAATTCAAACTTAAAACAAGTATTCCACAATTAAAACATGTGCCATGAATGCATGAGCAATAGCATATGCAAATGAATGAAATAGTAAACACGATTCAAATTCATAATGCAGTCATGCACCTTCATTTAAAAATAGTAAAATAATGAAAACATTGGCCAAGGCTCGCAAGCTCTCCGAGGCAATTAAAGATCACTCGAGCGAGTTGCAGACAGTTAGGCACATCGTGTCAACTTCGATTAGGTTTTATTGTCGTTGCCATCATCGTAACGACCAACCGAGACTTATTGTCGTTGCTTTATTGTGACGACCCGATTGGGACTTATTGTCGTTGCCTTATTGTGACGACTCGATTAGGACTTATTGTCGTTGCCTTATTTTGACGACCCAATTAGGACTTATTGTCGTTGCCTTCAATCGTAGGTCCACGGAACCCCCTTAGCGGGCATTCTATGCTAGGTGGTCACTCCATCAATCGTGGGTCCACAAAACCCCCTCAGCGAGTACTCTGTGCTAGGTGGTCACTCCTCAGGGTCGTAAGAGAAACCGACACAACTCAACCTAACCCTGTACTCTCGGACCTTCAGTTTCGGTGCAATTTTCATTTAAAACCCATTTAAAAGAATGCAAATTTATCACAATATGTAATTCATTTTCATAATGCACAGAATAACAAGCTCTAAGAAATGAGTTAGAAAACACTACTCATTGGGATGCTCCGCTTTTGACGCTCCTCTTACGACCAGTCGCGTCCCGCTAGCACTAGGTCCTGCAAAATCGAAGCAACTTCTTATCATTAATATGGGACATGGCTCACTCTAATCATATATCATTAGTTAATCAATTACTTGACCTAGTCAAGAATAGTCCCCTATGTTCGTTGACCTTGCCTTAGTCACTAATTCCATTTGATTGACCTCGGTCAATCTTGCTCAACCCTAGTCAACTTACCATTTGCTGACCTATCTGGTCAACAAAGTCACACAGGGTCAATTCTGGTCTTTATGGGGTCAATTGGGCAAAAGAGGGTCAATATTCCCAATTCCCATTACTTAGGCACAAACCTTAGCCTATGACCCTATATGCGCAACCATTTTTACGATTTTTCTGCAGCCAATCCGTTCATTGGATTTGCATCAAACATTTCAAAACTGTTCTAGAGTTCCTAAAGTTTTCCCAAAATTTTAAATTTTATAATTTTTGGACATCATTTACTAAGGTTTCAAAGCCTGATAACAGAAACTGCACAGATTTCGTATCCTCTGTGATAGGCAGTAACTGTTTGCCTTAGTTGACCTAGCTACACACATCTGAATGTCCTGAAATTTTGTACGCAACTTTTAGACATGTCTAAGGGTCTTTCACCAAATTTTAGCTCAATCTATCATGGTTTGGTCAGTCAATTGTATCTCAGAATTTCGGCCAGATTGCAGGAATTTCTGGGTTCATAGATTCCACTATCTTTCTAGTGTTCTATACCCTCATTGATTTACCATTCTATGGGTTGTTTCTTGTGTCTACTTATAGTTTACAGGTCATAACACATCCACTAATCACAACTACTTTGAATCAGTAGCATGCAACATCAAAGACATGCCTTTCATTCTATTAATATTCTGCTATATTCTAAAGAACACGAGGAAATTTGCTCTAGTAGCCTACAATTGTAGCATATTTGCATGTATTAACAAGACACGTCCACAAGAGTTCAAGGTCAAGTCTTTATACCTTTCTGAAAACTCTATTATGGAGCCTACAATGCCTCTGGTTTTAGCTCGAAAGGGTGCCTTTAGGTGTCCCAAATATAGCTCTTATTCTGGTCTCAAACTGTTTCTGTCAGCACTGTTGCTACAATATGTCTAACAGTTAGCGACAGTGACTTATAAAGCACATTAAACGTTTCAATTTCTGGTTTCTACCACTTTAACACTTGGATACTTATGATAAGGAGCAGAATGATGGATTTTTACCTTAGGGACGTGCTTAGAGTGGTTCAAGAGTGAACTTTCCCAAGGTTGCTCCAACTGTCTCTGTTACATAGTTGTGATAGTGTGTAAGTAATCAACTTCAAGGGTCCTAAAATCATACATAAGGCCCTATTTTTTATTCTCTAACTCTTGGAGATCAAAGTACATACGAAAATGACGGGAATGAACCATTTTACCTTAAAAAATGAACTAGAAATGGCCAAGGTCCAAGGCTTCAAAAGTGGTTCCAGCACATACTTCCTGGTTTTTCTGGGTTTAAACAGTGTGGATAGCCCTCTTCTTGATGATTTTTGCTTCAGACAGTTCCAAGACTGGGCAAGCTACTTGTAGGACCTTGTAGGTGGTGGTACAAGCTTCAAATCAAGCTATAGTTTGCAGAATTTGGTGGAGAATTGAAGAAGTTATGAGCTTGGAATGTTTGCTACAGAATTTGGAAATTATGGAATTTGAGCTCAAGAATGTCTTTTTGTTGCATGGGGATGCTTGCTTGGCAAAGGTGTGGATGACATGTGGTTTTCAGGTGGCACTTGACATTACATGCTGGATGCCCAGTTGGCAGCCTGGATTGGCCACAAGGAAGCCATGAAGTGATGGCCAAAACCATGGATCATAAACCATGTGTTCCCATGGTTTTTGTGCTAGAAAAATGCCCAAAAATGTTGGAAATTCGACAAAAATTCGAAAAAATTCGTACAAGAGGACAAAAAACCAAGGGGGCTAGTTTGGTGGACTGGACGCAGGGGCCAGCCCATGTTGGGCCCTCAAGGAGCCTGTGCGCACCTGCGCGTTGGGTCGGGCCCAGCCGTCCGGCCCGCACGGGCCGTTCGGCCCTTGTGCTGGTTCGGCCCTTGTGCCGGTTCGGTCCATTAATTTTTTTTTGTTTATTTTCTATTTTCCTTTTTCTTTTATTATATATATACACCAATATACATGTATTATATACCGAAATTTCACATTTTTTTTCTAAAATATTAAAAATTGTCTAATTCGTCATTTTTCATCAAAATACCACTATTATACACAATTTCATCATTTATTTTATTATTTTCTCCAAAATTATATAATTTCTCCAAAAATCATATTTTTCTTCCAAAAATTCCATTTATCATTCTAAAAATTCGATAATTGTTCCAAAAATTCATAAATTAATCTTATAATTTATTTTCCTCAAGAAAACACATTTTCCTAATATTTTCATATGTTTTCTCCTTAAAATTGTATTTTCTCGAATTATTTCTATTTTCTTTAATAATTAATTCAAAATTAGGGAAAATTGGGAAAAAAATTTGTATTTTCTCATTAAAATTCCAGATAATAATTGGGGTACATAAATGTCAGATTCGTCGATCCGATGTAAAAAATGTGGGTCGTCACATTTGCAATCAATTTGTGTGTCAGATTTACACATTCAACTTTGTTCTACACCTAAATATTCACCATAATTTTTTATTGGGATTTTTGGGCTTCATTTGGTAGGGTTTTAAATGAGATATTAGTCACTTTGAATTCTCAATTTTTATGACAAATAGTCAATGCTCATACTATTTGACCCACTTATCCAACTTAGATTGGGACAAAATTTGGCACACTTGGTTTTGGGATACCAGTAAGGTCTCCACCAAAGTTCTGCTCAAAATACTGAGGTTTGGTTAGCCAATTGATCCCCCAAATTCTTAACAATGTCACAGATTTTTCCTATGTTCATGTTTTCCAAGATTTTCAAGTGTTTATTTCCCCCATTAAACCTCTAATTTAAAGGTTGTTTCTTACACTTAGTATGTGCATTTAAATCATAGAATATATTCTTGGTAAGACTCATTCAAATTAGTAAGTTAAGGTAGCCAAAACCCTATTCAAAAATAGCATCAGACACATAGTATGCCTCAACTACAATTTTTAAAATTTTTCCAAGTATGAGAACCTATGCAGCGAAGTAAATTAGTATGCATGCAAAGTCGTGAATACAAAATCTTAGAGTATGAGATTTATACCTTCTTATAGCCTCAAGTGTGAGGATTAAGATCCCAAGTTTCAGCCCAATCGAACATCTCTAGCTACCTCCAATGCTACTCCAAAGTTGGCTCCAAGGAAATTTTCTGCCGCAGCAATTAGCAACTAGTCAACTTTGAAACCTTGTAACTCACATTCAAGAGCCTAATTTTTGTTTTCTAATGATTAAAACTTGAAGTACACATGAAAAGGATGAAAAAGACTACTTTTACCTGAAAATTTGATCTCAGATTGGCTAGGAACCACCCCGCCAAAGTTTGGATCAAAGCTGTTTCTCTGTTCCAACCTTTCAACTATATTGAACACCTTACTTTGGTGGCTATTTTTGTCTCTAATGGCTAGGGGTTGCACCCAATGGATTGCACAGTCTTAGAGAGAGAAATGAAAGCTTCCAAATGGCTATAATACCAAGCAATTTAGTTATGGGACAAAGAAGATATGGGGTGTTCAAGGTGGCTTGCTACAACTACAAAAATGCAGAAAATCTAGTTTTTGTTGCATGTTGGGAGGCTCTTTGCATGACCAAATGGCTTGTCATATGACCATCCGCGTGGTTTATGGTTTGTCACGCAAGGTGCCTTGTTGTCCATGCTTAGAACTCTAACCAGCGGCCCTATCAAATGGCCAAAACCATGACCCCAAACCATAGCCGTCAATGGTTTTTCTATGCTAGTTTGCTGGAATTTTTTGCTAGTTTGCTGGAAATCTGCGAAAGTGGAGGGAAAAGGGAGGGAAAAAGAGGGAAAGTGAGGGGAAGGAGAAAACTAGCATGTGGGTCGCCAAGTCGAGTGGCCCATGCGCCAAGCCTGGCCTGCATGGGCCACTCGGCCTGTGCTCTACGCAGCCCACACGAGCTGAGGCCCCTGCACCTTTCGAGCCGCAGGGGCCTAGCCCGTGTTCTAGGCTCCAAGCCAATTCAATTTTTTTTTATTTTACTTTATTTCCTTTATTTATTTATCCATCTTTTTTCCTCTAAAATATTCAAATATACTTCTGATTTCAATATTTATACATTTTTTTTTCAAAAATCACATATTTTACCCAAAAATCAATTTTCTCTCAAAAAAATCAAATGATTATCCAAAAAGTTATTATTCCTTTCTAAAAATTAAACAAACACTCCAAAAATCATATTTTCTCCCCAAAAATCATAATTCCTCAATAATTAATGTATTCTCTTCACGAAAATTATGTTTTTCAATTAATCTAATTTCGTTCAATTAAATGCATAAAATTAGAGAAAATTGAGAGAATTTATGTATTTTCATTAAAAATTTAGTAAAATACTTGAAAATACATATATCGAACCCATTAACTTGGTGTTTCAAAAATATAGGTCGTTATAGTCTACCCCCCTTATAATAATTTCATCCTCAAAATTTACAAATGATATAGATAATACAAGTCAAGGAGTAATACTCATCAAGTCAGGATAATGTTAGATCATGAAATCTTTGCTCTCCCATTTATCCTTCTCAACACCATGGAACTGTTAGCGTACTCATACCATCGGTATTTCTTTATTGCGCAACTTCCTCATAGCTCGATCGATGATGGTCATATGTATCTCATCGTATGTATAGTCCTCTCACAACTTAATGTGCCTCAAATCAATAATATGCGAGGGATCGGGGTGATATTTCCTCAACATATAAACATGGAACACGCTATACTCACCCGATAGCTGTGGCGGCAATGCTAGCTGATAAGTAACGAGGCCAATCCTCTCAAAGATCTCAAAAGGCTAAATATATCTCGATGCGAGTTTCCCTGAGATCCTGAAGCATGTTTGCCCCTTTCGAGGCGAAATACAAAGGATATGGTCACCAACCTCAAACTTAAGGACCCTTCTTTGGTTGTCAGCATAACTCTCTGTCACTCCTGAGCGGATTTCATATTCTATGGAATCATCTGTATCTTCTTATTTTTCTCCTACATGAAGGCAGGGCCAAAGACTACTTTGTCACTGGCCTTGGCCTAATAGGTAGGGGATCTACATGGTTGAACATACAAAGCCTCAAATGGCACCATCCTAATGCTTGACTAGTAGCAATTATTATAAGCAAACTCACACAAGGCTAAACGATCCTCCAAATTACGACTAAAGTCCAAAAAGCAAGATTGCAACATATCTTCTAAAATCTAGATCACTCGCTCAGACTAACCATCAGTCTACAAATGGAATGTTGTGCTAAGGTTCACTTTCATCCCTAATTGAACCTGTAATGCCTGCCAAAATTGAGATGTGAACCTAGTGTTCCTGTCAGACACTATAGATAGGGAAACTTCATGGAACCTCATAATCTATCTAATATAAAGTCACCTCAATCGCTCCACTGAATCCTTGCTATGCATAGGAAGAAAGTGGGCAGACTTCATCAAACGATCCACAACTACCTAAAGAGCATCATATCCCCACTATGTGCAGGGTAGTCATGTAACGAAGTTTATGGTGATGTGTTATCACTTCTACTTCGGTATAGATAACGGTTGTAAAGATCCACCGAGTCTCAAGTGCTCGGCCTTAACCGGCTGGCACGTATCACATCTCTGAATAAAGATTTCTATGTCTCGTTTCATCCTGGGCCACCCATACGTGTGTTTGGCATCTTGTTACATCTTATTGGCACCCAAAAGAACAATGCATATCAATCGGTGTAGCTCTTCAAGCACATTATGTCTCAAGCTAACATCATTCGGTATCATAGTCGTCCCCTGAATGTAATACTCCAGAATTTTGTCAAATAATTTAAAATAAATAAAATAAGTTAAGTGAGTTAATTTCAAAGATTTTAAGAAATTTTGGGTGCAAATTGTGGGTTGGCACATGAAAAACAAAATATATTGGAGATATAATAAAAAATTAGGCAAATAAAACCTTAATTTGATAATTAAATAAAATTTACAATTTAGTAGAATTAATTATGAAATTTAAGGAGTTGCTTAAGAAATAAATAGAAATAAAGTATATATTCACATATAGGTTAATATGTGTATGAATAAGGTGTGTGTTAGCATAATAAATATTAATACTACATATTATAGGAATATGTACATAGAAAAATTTATATAATTAAATAAAAATATAGTGTACACGTATTTATTAAAAATAAATCAAACATTAGGTAAATATTAGTGTATAATTACATAAATTATTATCTGAAAATGAAATATGAAATAAATAAAAATATATGGGAATGAAAAATGTAGATTATTTAATTATTAGCATTAAAAATATTAAGGAAATAGAAAAATATCAAATAAATGCAATATTAAATAATTAGAAAGGGGAAAATATTAGCAAATCATCAAAATAGAAAGGAATATACAAGAAAATCAAGTTTTTATCAATTAGGAAGTATCTAATTGGCAAAATTCGAACAATAACATTATTAGAAAGCAATTTAGTAATTAGAAATTGCATCTAACGGTCCAAAACGAATCTGTAAAATCCAACGAATGAGATTGAAGTCCCTAATAGCACCCAAAAGCACTGAATCAGTAAAATCAATGGCCCAAAAACGATCTGCCTAATCTAACAACTCAGATTCGAAGTTCATCGTGCAGCTCAGATCGGTGATCAAGATCGGACGTTGTGCTCGAGATCCATCCAACGGCAGAGATCAAAGCCACAGGAATCAATCGCGAACGGTGTTGTGCTCAATGACAATCGGATGGCCCGGATTCGAGACGTCTTCGATCGATCGTGAAGAAATGCGTCACTCGAGGTTGATCAACGGTCCAAGATTAAGTTTGCTCGATCCGACAGCCCAGATGCGTTTCGTTAATCACAAACCAGATCCACGTACTGTGCTCGAGGACAATCGGACGGATCGTATTTGATGATCACGAACGTGTGTTGTACTCGAGGCTCATCACGGTAAAGATCTTAGATGCCTTGATGATAGTGTTGCATTCAAGGAAATCTATCGGTCCAAATCAGAATATCTTCGTTTGACGCGATGGAGAACGATCCGACGATCCACAACTGACTCAAAAAATCTTAACCGTGATCTAATGCATGATATGAGGAAAATTGGACAGTTCCAATTCGAGGCTCCGAAAAAAAACCGAGAAAATGCTGAAAAATCTGAGAAAATCATTTAAAAATCTGAAAATTGGTTTCTAAATTCCCAAAAATTTCCAAAAATTCACTTTCTATTCTCCTATGCTTGGGGGCACGAAATTCTAGAGAATTAGCAAGTTTCCTACAAGATAACTCCACAAACTTGCCATTCTCTACCCTTTTGAACTCTATATAAACACCCCCCATGCTCACAATTCATCTCATCCCAAGAAACAAGAGTTGAATTGTCATCTTGTTCTCTAAGCCTTTTTCTTGACAATCCCCTCAGTTCTTGAGTAATCTTGAACTATTCTTGAGTGTTCTTGAGAGTTCTTGAGTGTTTGGAGGACTTGAAGCAATGTAACTCAACTGGATTTTAGAGGTGTGCAGAAGAGACGCATTTAAGGTGGAAGTGACTTCTAACTTCTACTTCTTTATTTTAATTTGAATAAATCTTGCATGTGTGATGATGTTTTGAAGATGATTGATTGAATATTTGATATGCCATGAATATACATGTCATGCATGTTTAGAAATTAAAAATATTAATGCATGTTATACATGAGGTGTGCCATGAATAAATATTTAATGATGAATGTTTTGTGTATGTTGCATCGATGGTTTAATCTGATATTGTGTGTTTTATCACTAAGGAAAGATTAAATAATGATTCAATCCATGTATCGGTGCAATGATGGACTTGCATAATGTCATCATGTGTGTTCCACCCCACGACCCGGCTTGTCGGTTTACCATTGACAATTTCGAACTGGGTTTCCAAGAGTGATCCCACTTCATAGATATTGGGATTTGAGTTTTTGTTTGTCATTTTCTTTCCCAATGATGTGGAACACAGAGATTAAACTCTTTCGGTCTGAATGTCAACCATAAATAAGAAATTGTTTGAATCGCCTAATATACAAATTTTTTTGATATGTTTGCTTTGTTTGAATTGAAATAATGATTTAGATGTTTAGAAAGATCCACTGGGCTATGTGCTCACCCCTTCCTTCTATTTTTCAGGTAATTGATTTACATGAAGACAATGAATATTAGTTACGTTCTTTTATTTAAATATGTTTTTTTTATTTCTATGTAAGGGCATGTTGCTCAAGTTTTAAAACTTTTGCTGTAATTATTAATTTTTTTATCAAATTATGTACTCAATTTTATTTAATTAATTGAGTTTATGAATTTCAATTATTTCTTGTATTATTGCCTTACTAAATTTTTGAATTTAAGCTATGTACTATTAAATACAATCAAGGCATGAAATAATTGAAATAGAAAGAAAGTCAAGTGTGCGTCACTTGTAATGTAACATCGGCCCGGCCTACCATTTGGTTTAGTCCACCGTCAAGAGAATGGTGGTCGTGTCCAATGCTTAAAGATGCGGGGGTTTGGGTGTTACACTGAACCTCAACGCATCTTGTGAATCAAGTAACCACTCTCCACAAAAAGTATCCTCTGGCCAAGCCCTGAACATATCATAATCTACATCACGAGGTTGTCCCTCCTTGATCTCCTAAACCTGAACAGGTTGAGCTGTAATTTGTGCATTGTCTCTGTCCTTAGAAGATGACTCACGGATACTCATAGTCGTGGCAATGTCAATCAAAATTTATTCATGAGACATGTATCTAGCCATACATGTAGTCTCAACCCATTTTTGACTTAAAGCATCAACCACTACATTAGTTTTTCCCCGAGTGGTACTCAATAGTGAAGTCATAATCCCTTAAAAACTCCATCCATCGCCTTTGTCTTATGTTCAAATCCTTTTGTGAGAATAAATATCTAAGGTTCTTGTGATCTGAATAGAGTGTGAAACGCTCTCCATAAAGGTACTGTTGCCATATCTTGAGTGTGAATACTACTGATGCTAGCTCTAGGTCATGTACAGGGTAGTTCCTCTCATGAATTTTCAATTGTCGTGAGGCAAAAGCAATAACCTTGCCATCTTGCATCAACACACAGCCAAGGCCTGTTTGCAATGCATCAGTATAAATAGTCATCTCTCGACTGGATTCTAGTAATACTAGCACTAGAGTCGATGTCAACTTTTGCTTGAGCTCAAGAAAAGCATTCGTTCACCCATCAGTCCACACAAATGGAACATCCTTCTTGGTTATCTTCGTCATTCGACCTGCAATCTTCGAGAAGTTTTAGATGAAATGACGATAATAGCCTACTAAACCCAAAAAGCTGCAGATCTTAGTCACCATGGTAGGTCTCGACTTGTTGATAATCACCTCGACCTTAGTGGGGTCAACAAAAATACCCTCAGCTCTAACCACGTAACCCAAAAATGGGACCTCTGATAGTCAAAACTTGCACTTGTTGAACTTAGCATATAACCTATGCTCCCTCAAAGTCTGTAATGCGATCCTCAAGTGTTTGGCGTGCTCCCCACGAGACCTTGAATAGATCAAGATATCATTGATGAAGATAATCACAAAGGCATCGAGAACGACTGAAACACTCTCTGCATGAGGTCCATAAACATAGTTGGGGCGTTTGCCACGCGGAAAGACATGATTAAGAACTCGTAGTGCTCATATCGAGTGCGAAATGTAGTCTTCTATTCATCCTTTTCCCTGACTCGCAGCTAATGGTACCTATATCTCAGATTAATCTTTGAAAATACTTGGACACCCTAAGTTGATCAAATAAGTCATCGATACGTAGAAGGGACATTTAATCTTGATCGTCACCTTGTTCAACTGTCAGTAGTCAATGCATAAAGGAAGGCTCCCATCCTTCCTCTTCACAAACAATACTAGAGCACCCCAAAGTGACATATTAAAAGAAATGAAACCCTTACCCCACAACTCCTCTAGCAAGACCTTCAACTCTCGTAATTCCTTAAGTATCATGCGATAAGGAGAAATTGATATAGGTCGTATCCCTGGAATAACCTCAATAATGAAATCGACCTCTCACTTATGGGGCAAGCTAGGTAGATCCTCAAGAAACACGTTAGGGAAGTCTCTAACAATAGGGATCTGATCAATACTCGACCGTGAAGGAGTCTCATCTATGGTTGTCAAACTAGCTAGAATATCAATCTCATGTTGCATCACCTATCTACCATGAGTACTTTCCCTATTAGAAGCTCTACCCTAAACAACAATAGTGGGTTGTCCTGGGATCTAAAATACAACCTTCCTGGCAAAGCAATCTACATGTGCATGGTATGCAACTAGCCAATCTATACTGAGTATGACATCAAACTCGAGAAACTCCAACACTTGGAAGTCTATAATAGTCTCAAAGTCCCCCAATCTGAACACACACCGCTCACATATCATGTTGGGCTAGATACATTCCTCAACAACAATACTCAACATCAACCAAGTAAGATCCCTAAGTAGTCTAAATCCCAATTTATCTACGACACATTCATAAATAAAAAACAAGGTAGAACCAGCATCAATCAACACATAGATAGATGAATCACACAGTGAAATAGTACCTTCCACCAAAGTCCTCGTCGAATTAGGGTCAGGCTAGGTGAAGGTCTGCACTCTATCTCTAATGGCTAGGGTAGAAGAACTAGGACCTACTGCAAGAGTCAAACACTCAACCCTCTTATGTCTAACCTTGTAACACCCCAACCCCCGTATCATCAAGCATTGGACCATCCACCGTTTTTCTTGACAGTAGACTAAACCAAACGGCGGGCTGGGCCGGTGTTACGTTACAAGCGACGCAC
>JAJIYU010009015.1:0-17540 GCA_030144865.1 Tinospora cordifolia | reverse complement strand
TGTTTTGAAGATGATTGATTGAATTTATGTCTTTATACGCATGCTTTATTTATTGTGTCACGAATATACATGTTATGCATGTTTAGAAATTAAGAATATTGATGCATTGTGTCATGAATAAATATTTAATGTTACATGTCATGTACATGTTATGTCGATGGTTTAATCCGATATTGTGTGTTTTATCACTAAGAAAAGATTAAATAATGATTCAATCCACGTACCGGCGCAATGATAGGGGCGAGGATAGACGTCATCGTGTGTGTTCCACCCCCCGACCCAGCTTGCCGGTTTCTTTTTATTTGATTGATGATTTTGAACTAGGATTCCAAAAAGTGATCCCACTTAATAGATAGATAGGGTGTTTAAGTTTCCAAGAGTGATTCTCTCTCCCCACGATGTGGAACACAGAGATTAAACTGTTTCGGTCCGAATGTCAACCAAAACAAGAAATTGTTTGAATCGCCTATGTCACACCCCGACCCCCGGACCGGATGTCGTATCTGTCAATCTGTGGCCCCGTCGTCAGGCGTCGCGTGGCTCCAAGCTCGGCGCGTGGTCCGTCGAGGCCCCAAGCGTGCGACAGATGTTGTCAGTCTATCTTTCTACCTCTATACACGAGGTTTAAATCATTTCTTTTATTTCAAATAATCATTTTAATCATGTTTCATTAAGCAGTTAGTTTCAAATCAAATTCACCGGTTGTTCAAAATCATATTTATACTGGAAATCAAGATAATAGTAGCGGAAGCACTTCTCGGATCAAATCATTCTAAATCATCGAACACTGTATAGTGTACCATAACTAAAAATCATCAGTTTGTCAATCAAGATAGAACAGTGTTCAAAATGGTAAAACAGTCCTTTATGTACATATACCAAAAATATGATACATGGCCCTCTGGCCCAAGTTCAAACATACATCGTAAAAACTGTACAAAAACAGAGAGATAGTTAAACAAAAATATCACTCTCTCTCTCTCTCTCTACAAGTCCTCCAATCTCTGGTCTGCATCCTCACTGAGCACTGGGCTCATGAGTACTTGTAAAATAAAAATGGGGTGAGCTCGAAAGCCCAGTGGATCTCCCCTACACATCAATAGCATTATACAAACGAGCATACGAAACATGGAAACAGTTTCAATCATTAGGGCATTTCAAACACTTAGTCAGTTTATCGGTTGCGCTCTAATATCAGGAATTTACCATCTGATATTAGGAATTAACCGAAAGGGTGAACCACCCTCGGTATCCCAGTTGTGGTCCTGAACACTATCAGGCACAACATCTTTATCACAGAGAAGTCTACTTCTGAGACCACGACCCAAGAAGATACTGAAACCAAGGGGAAAATCCTCGTGACTTTCCAAATTCGAGGGTTTCATATGGCCGCTCGCAGTTTTGCCTAGTTAGGGATACCCACGATGACGTCCTGGGACATCCGGAGAACCTCAACGCGATGTACCACCAGTAATTGCCCATCACCGCCCCGGTACGTGGAGTTCTTAATAAAATTTTAATGTTCTTTAGTTTTACAATCATAGTTTTCATTCTATACAGCATACAGACATGCTTATTCAAAATGCTAAGCTAAGCAAATACAGCAAACAGACATCAAGCTAATCATAGTATCCTGGTACTAGAAAGCAAGTAACCGGACATTAGGATATCATGTTAATTAATCCACCCAAAGCGTACATCCCTAGCATGATACTAAGTACAAGAATTTAAACATAGATCACATTCCACATCCTACGTCTGCATAATACTAAAGAGTGAGGAAGAGATAATTAACCCCACCTGTACACGCCGGAACGCTGCTGGGTCGTCACCCCTCGCTCAGTAATCCAATATCGTTAATCTGCATCATTAGATAGTAATGATACATTACTCTGGGCCTTTAATACACATCTAACCCAACCCTAAAGGTCTGTTATCAATTAGTGCTTTAGAGTGTACCCAAAACACTCCAAAGCAATATTCAAGTCCATTGACTGTGCTTAGTACTGTGTGGACCAAGGTCTACACACACATTTCTCACCCAAATAGTGGGATTTCACCCATGTATACCATACTTGTGATTTCTAATCCAGTTTACCCCTTAGATCTAGTGTTTTGGACATCTAATAATCATTTAAACACATCAACTAACTAGGGAATGGCTGTTTACATCATTTACTCATCGAAACCCCTTGATTCAAGCCTAAAAACGGGATTCACTTTCAATGAGATCAACTCCTTCATATCTAACACCAAACAACCACCCTAAATCCATCATACTAGTGTCCAAACACACATACAAGGGAAATAAACAACAATTCATCCCATTTGACTTGGTTTCCAAACATTAAACCCACAATAGCAAGTTCAAAAACGGGTCTTAATCACTTTGATTCACAAACTATTAACAAATACTCTTAGATGAGCTCAAAACTTAAAGAAAACCCAAAGAAAATCATAAAACTCACCTTGAATCGCTCTCCCGTCGTTCCTCTCCGAATCCCAAGCAATTTCAGTGCAAATGAGAAAATCTGCGCTTGAAAAGTATATATATAACTCGCACACGGACCGCGGTCTTCACTTTTTGGACCTCGGTCATTGGACAGATTTATCTTCATGAACCTCGGTTTTCACTTTATGGACCTCGGTCATCCCTTTATGGGCCGCGGTCAGCACTTCACGGACCCCGGTCACCAATGTAACCTAGTTCTCATTTCTGCAATTTTTCCACTATTGACCGCGGTCGGCCTTTAATTACCGCGGTCCACAGTCTGTTTGTCACTTTTCTTGGTTTCACATCGCGGACCGCGGTCGCTGACCGTGGTCGACAGCAAGACGCTTGTTTTTTAACACTTTTCCCCGCACGTTTCTAGCTATCCGAAGGTTCTAATAAATTTTATCCTGATTAAATATCATACAATGATAATTAAAGACAAGTTTCCACTCATTTTTATATTTATTTTGAATTTTTAAAAATTCATGTTGACGTGGACACCTTATAAGACCTAGGGTGATCACAGCCTAATGTACAAAAGTTTTTGATATGCTTGGTTTGTTTGAATTGAAATAATGATTTAAATGTTAGAAAGATCCACTGGGCTATGTGTTCACCCTTCCTTTTATTTTTCAGGGAATTAAATTACACGAAGACCATGAATATTAGTTAGGTTCTTCTTATTTAAAAAGTTTCTAACTTTTATGTAAGGGCATGTTGCCCAAGTTTTAAGACTTCCACTATACTATTTTTTTTAAATTATGTACTCAATTTTATTTAATTAATTGAGTTTATGAATTTCAGTTATTTCTTATACTATTGCCTTATTCTTAATTTTAAGTTATGTACGGTTAAATAAGATCAAGGCATGAAATGACTAAAATAGAAAGTCAAGTGTGCGACGCTTGTAATGTAACACCGGCCCGGCCCGCCGTTTGGTTTAGTCCACTGTCAAGAAAAATGGTGGATGTGTCCAATGCTTAATGATACGGGGGTTGGGGTGTTACACTTGGCCAAGGGTTAGATGTTGTTTTTGGAGACTTCTGTTCCTGAATCTACCAGAAAGTGTAGGAAGATGGAGTTTTTGGCCTTGCGACAGGGCAATATGATATTTTAGGGGTACACTTATAAATTCATTCATTTAGAATTTATGCTTCATGGCTGGTTGCTAATAAAAAAAGGGTTGGAGTTTATCGTTGTGGGTTGAATAGTGTTATTCGACAAGTGATATGCAATCCTAGTTTAGAGTTGTTGAAGCGCCGAGCTTTGAGATATAAACAGACAATAAGGACGAGTTGGTATATGTGAAAATTGTTGTAGGCAATATCTTGCAAGCTTTAGCACAAACTCCCATTAACCAGGGACAGTGGCAGAAGAATAGAGGTTACAGAACGAGGAAGTCTATTCCAGGATAGACTAGCACCCCACAAACCCAGTCTACCATGACGATGGCATTTGCCACCACCGCTATTCAGACATTTGAGCCACATGTGGCAGTACAACCTAGAGGCAGAAGCTGAGGTAGGGGAGGCAGAGGCTTAGAGTACAGGCCACCAAACTGGTAGTATATATGGGCCAACCAACATGGATAGGGCAAGTTGTATAGAGACAACCATTCACCTATTATCAGTGGGGGCAGATTAGGCACAAGAGATTGGGGTGTTTTACCCTATCAACCCTGCCGATGGTCTACCAGGGATATAGAGAGAGAACCCATGCAGTCACTCAGCTTGATTCGAACGCTACCAAGACTTTAGTAGAAGGAACCATCTTCATTTTAGATTCCACTTTGTATGTGTTGATTGATGCTGGTTCTATTTTATCATTTATATTTGGACTTGCTATTGATAGATTAAAACTTAAACCAGTTAGGGCATCCACTTGGCTTGTATTAAATACTACTACTGGAGAGCGTATTTACCCAAATATGATTTGTGAGCATTGTGTAATATGTGTTGGTGACTTAGAAACAGTGGTAAATCTGTGAGTATTCGAATTTTTGGAGTTTGATGCCATTCTAGGCACGGACTGGTGTAATACCCCAACCCCCTAGAAACAGGTTTAAGCTGAACCACAAGGCAGATTGGGTCTTATGTTACATTTATAAGTACACAACTCGCATCTCAATTCTTCTATTCTAACTCTTATTGAACATTTCACGAGTGTCTCACCCAATTTGATCAATTTTAAATTCAATAAATCATTAAAAGTAGAAAAAGAAATATTTCTAACTCTTTATTTATTTTTCAATTCAATAAGTTTCAGGTTCCTATCTAAGCTTCCAAGTTCAAGTGTCTCATACCACTCTAGCCCTTCCACTTAGGCTTTCACTTAGAAAATTGCCACACCCAACAATTTCACAAATGTCTCGATAACTAAGGTCTTTCAAGCCTACTATACCTAACCGTCTTATACCAGCCAAGCATAGAGAAACAAGTTCTTCCAAAGTTACCGATCATTCATCAAACATGGTCCATCATTCTCTAAGTCTAGGCTTTGTCCATGACCCAAAATTCCTATGCGTCTCATACCATATAGAAACCAAAGTCATAGAATCTTCCCAATCTTTTGTCTTGACTAAACAAGATTCAGTTCTCATACATTTTCAGTTTTTAACCTATATCCTAAAGTTTTGTGCTTTTGATCCATTGGTCCACCCATGTTTCTACCTAAGGTCATTCCCTTAGACCCAAGGTTTCAATTTAGTTGACTCACAACCTTCTGTCTAGTCAAGACACTATTTTTGGCATCCTTTTCAACTTCTAGTCAATTTCTTTCTCTAATTTTTCACCTTCTAATTGTCTTTTATAGAAAGTAAAGGTGTTTTTCAACTCAGACTACTCATACAAGTTGGTGAGACAACCTCTAGATCATACAATGAGACCGAAGTAAACTTAGCAACCATGCCTTTTAGGGTAGGATAACGCACCTCCCTTTTAATATTTATCTTTACTCGAGACAAGGCTCATCCACTATCAGCTCAACTTATAGTCTTTGTATTCAAACAAAACATTCCAAAAACATATATTTCTTTTTTCAAAAATAGTTTTCCAAATAGTTTTCCAAAATAGTTTTCAATTTCAAAATAAAAGATTGTAATTCCCCAACCCCATAGAAACAAGTTTAAGCTCAACCACAAGGCGGGTTGGGTCCTATATTACATTTACAAGTACATAACTTGTATCTCAATTCCTTTATTCTAACATTTATTAAAATACTTATAAATACATTTCCATTGAGTTTAATATTTAACAAGATAATGCAAGTAAATAAAGGAAAACTTCAAATCTTTATTCATTCAAATAAAATAAAAAGATTAAAGTCTTGGATCAAATCCACATAACTCTAAAATTCAAAAGTAAAATTTAGCGAAAGTCTAAAAATCAAAACTTGGGCAACATACCTTTACAATAAAATTTTCAATACATAAAAAGAATCTAATATCCATAATCTTCATGAATCATTTAACTTCCTAAAAAATAAAAGAAATGAGGTGAGCACATAGCCCAGTGGATCATTCATTAAACAACTAAGTTACTATTTCAAATCAATAACACATTCAATTTTACACACTTACAAACATTAAGTGATTTATACATCAATTTGGTTCAAGTTGACGTTATGATTGAAAGGGATTTTACTCCCTTGATGTTCTTAATTTAGGTACCTCTCTTTAGAGTAAAAAGATATTTCTTTGTCACTTTCTATTGGATGCCACATACCATGTATCTCTTAGTTGCACTCTGCAACCACACACTTCAAGTATGTGTTAAGAACACCCATAGCACCCAAACGGGTCACTATGACTGTACGTGGTTTTTATCTTCACTTTCTTATGTTTAAGATCACATAATCATAAAAGAAATTCAAAATATAAATTTTAAAATTTTAGACAAGCAAGAGAGCATGAAAACATCATATAGCATGCTTGAAACATTAAATTAAAGACTAAACATGGATTTTAAGCATGGCATGAAATTAAAATATGATTAAACATGATGAAACTAAAATAAAACATGCTGAAAATTAGAATTTAAACAAGCATGAACATGCTAGAAATTTAAAATAGCAAAGTAGAGGTTTAAGAAATCTTCTCCACCTTAATCTGAGTTTTTTTGTAGAATCCGATAAAGGTTCAAGAACTTCTAATCACCAAAAAAACTACTTCAAAAATTCTCTAAAATACTAAAACAACGACTTCTCACACAAGAAAGAAAAGAGAGTGAGAAGAAGTGCCAAGAAGAGGGCAAGAACAATCAAAGAGAGAAGTATCAACTCTTTGCTTTGGGATGAGATGAATGTGAGCAAGAGGGGGTATTTATAGGTGTTCATGAGCACTTAGGGGATGTCTAGGGCAGCTCACAAAGTTGGAAAACTTTCCAAACCAAGGTGGATGACTAGGCTTGAATAAGGCAACTGTACTCATGGGCCCACTTAAGCTTGCAAAATTCTCATGAGCTAATATTTGATTCTCTAGCCTATTTCTTAATTAATATTAGAGAATTTTTTTTAGACTTGGAATCATTCTAATCTTAGTTGGGACGTCCTCCTTTAGATAGGATCTTGCTCATAAAACTTTCTTATTTGGTTCCCTCGCTTGTTCATCACACCAACATACATGGAATGCTTGCTATTTCTCTATGCTTTGACGTCAAGCAAAGGGAGTATGCAATCAAACTTGAAGGGACACTATATCATAGTCAAATATGAAAATCTAAGCTTAAGGAAACTCACTAAATAATTCAAACTCTAAGTATGGTGCTCCCTTTAGTGTACACCTATGAGTTGGCACCAAACAGGGAGAAAAGGAAGTTTCTATTTTGGTTTTCTTAGCTTATGTGCATGGGACGGCTAGGATTTTTGGGTGTACTTTTCAGATTTCAAACCTTCTAACTTGGGTTGTTCACATGTGTGCACACACACATGTGGGCTGGTTTAGCACACATGGGGCATAGTATACACAATCAAGTATGGTGTACATGGAATCACTCTTCTTGGATTTTTCAATTCCTATGGGGCGTCGCATTCCTTGGGTAGGTGTGGGCATACATGATCAATTGTATAGCATATGGGAATATGTTTTATGAATTCAAATAACGGACACGTCCCATGGAGCTTTGGGTAGGGTAGGGTGCACATGATCATGGTGTTCCACCCATGTGACTTGCACATGTTTGAGATGGCCATGATCTAATGAGTTCACAAAAAATAAATAAAAATTAATATCTCCTTATTCACAAGGAATTATGATTTATAACCTATAGTTTTGGAATCACATGAACCTAACGCACATTTTAAAGAAAATCCAAAGGTGATTTTACCTCAAAAACTTTCTTTATTTAAGACCCACTGAGGTCACTAGGCAAATGAAAATCCAAATCTTGGCCAATTGTTTTGATTTTTGGATATGTCATTTATTTTATTAATTCATGTCATTTTGCTTCATTTCGGGTCATTTCAATCCCCCGAAGTACCCTAAATGTCAATTCTTTCTTAATTTGGACCCCCTAAAGGGTGTTTGGCAAATGAAAATCCTAAATGAGACTTTTGGAAACCTGCCAAATTTAGCCCTAAAATGAGCCCAATTTCATTTTACACCCAAATTTCATTGAATAGACATTAGATCTCATTTCATCAAGTACAGAGTTTTTAGGGTATTACAAAGGTAGGGCATTCTAACTCAAAACTAGGTAAAACCCTAATTGAGTTAATAATTTCTAAATCTAATACCACCTTTGGTATTAAATTAAACTTTCTAATTCTAGCCCAACAACACATGTCTAGGCTCAACTTTCTATTTCCAGCCTAGTGTTTCTAATAACTGAGCTCTGACACCACCTTTATAACAACCCAACGCCCCAACTACAAGGTGAGTTGGGTCCTATGTTACATTTACAAGTACACAACTTTCATATTGATTCCTTTATTCTAACTCTTATTGAACCTTTCATGAGTGCCTCACCAAATTTGATCAATTTTAAATTTAATAAGGCATTACAAGTAGAAAAAAGGAGCCATTTATTTATTAAAGAAAAATAAAAAGTACATTATTAAATTTATAATCAAGAGTACATAACTCAAAATTTTAAAATAAAGATTTAGCAGAAGTCAAACAAATCTAAAGTGGACAACATGCCCTTATATTGAAAAAAAAAGAAAATTTTCAATTACAGCTACTATTAGATTTCCACTGCCATCATATTTAATTTCTTGAAATGTTAAAATGAGAGAGGTGAACATATAGCTCAATGGATAATTTATCAAACAACTACCTTATTATTTCAAATTTCTAACCCATTCAAATTCATGCACTTTCAAACATTAAGTGATTCATACATCAAATTGGTTCAGGTTGACGTTATAGCTGAAAGGGGTTCTACCCCCTTGATGTTTTTAATTTAGATACCCCTCTTCAGGATGGAAAGACATTTCTTTGTTACTTTTCATTGAATACCACATACCAAGTATCCTTTAGTTGCACTTTGCAACCACACACTCCAAGCATGTGTTAAGAACGCTCATAGCACCCATACGGGTCACTATAATAGTACGTGGTTCTTATCTTCACTTTCTTATATTTAAAATCATATAATCATGATATTAAATCAGAATTTTAAATCTGAGAATTTAAACATTTAAGAAAGCATGGAAACACACATAGCATGCTTGAAAACTTAAAAGCAAACCTAAGCATGGTTTCTAGGCATCGTATGATCTCATGAATGATTAAAGACATGCAACATGCTAAACTGAAATTTAAATATGATCAATAATGCTAAAACTGAATAAATCATGCTGTAAACTAAAAAATAAATATGCATGAACATGCTAGGAACCTGAAATAACAAGATAGAAGTTCTAAAAATTCTCTTCACCTCAATTTGAGTTTCTTGTTGAATCTAGCAGAGGTTCCCCTTATCTACCACTTTCAGAACTTCAAGGACTTTCAACCACCAACAAAAGCACTAGGAAAGAGTACTAGGGGGACGTCTGGGTCAGTCTTGGGTAGCATGGGCTACTCACAAAGTTTGGGCAAGTTTTCAAACAAGAGGGGAGGGTTTGCTTTGGAATAGGCAAGTGTGCTCATGGAACCACTAAGACTTGCTAATTTCATATGAGCTATTATTTCATTCCCTAGCATATTTCTTATTTAATTTAAGAGGATATTTTTAGACTTTGGCCCATTCTAATCTCAATTGGGACGTGCCATATTAGGTTGGTTCATGGTTTAGAAATATTTCCTAAACAACACTTTGTTTGGTCATCACACAAACACACAAGGAATACTTTTCGATTATCTTATTTCTTGGACGTCAAGCATGGGTGTACACTATCAGATTTGAGGGGACACCATATAATAGTCAAAGATGCTCATTTTGGTTCCAAGAAACTATCTAAATAGGGTTGCTCACATGTGTGCACACACATATGTGCATGGTTGGGCCTAATTTGGCTTAAGTGGGTGTGGGTGCATATGGAATCATGTCTCATGGTTTCTAGACCATATAAAACATCTATTAATGTGGGTGTACTAAATTATTTGCATGGAACATGGGATCATTTTACAAGGATTCAAATAAAAGAAACATCCCATACACATTATCATGGTCTTCCACCCATGTGACTTGCAGATGCTTAGGGTGGCCATGACTTCATGGGTTCACAAAAATCAAATAAAAATTAATATCTCTTTATCTACAAGGAATTATGATTTATAACCTATAGTTTCAGAATCACGTGAAAAATTAATATTTTCAATATATGGTTTGGCCAAATTGTTTTTCATTTACTTTCCTTATTTAGAACCTATTGAAAGTACTATAGAATGAAAATCCAAATCTTGGCTAATTGTCCTAATTTTTGGATAAGTTGTTTATTTTGTTATTTCATGTCATTTCATTTTGTTTCGAGTCATTTTGATTCCCTAAAGTACGCTAAATGCCAATTCTTTCTAATTTGAACCCCCTAAAGGGCATTTGGCAAATGAAAACCTTAAGCTTGACGAATTGTTCTAATTTTTGGATATGTTGTTCGATTAGTTGGTTCATGTGACTTTACTCTGTTTTAGGTTGTTTTGGGTCCTTAAGGGTTACCAAATGAGACTTTTCGAAGCCTACCAAATTTAGCTTCGAAATGTGCTCGGTCTTATTTTGCAACCAATTTTACTAAATTGATCTTGAATTTCATTTAATTAAGTACAAAATTTTCAGAATATTACAACTAGTTAGTTGCTTATTGCACCTATGTTGATTTTTATGCTAAGCATGCAGTATGTCAAATCCAAAATCAACCTATAGTGGTGTTTCAGGGCAGAGGTTCAAATAAACCTAGCACCCAGGGAAGATTAGTGACACCAAAATAAATGTGTGTCTCAGTGAGTATGGTTGCTGCAGATACTGGTGAACCTTCCAAGCCAAGACTTGAGGATATTCCTATTGTATGTGAGTTCCTCGAGGTATTCCCTAATGATCTACTCAGCTTGTCTCCTAAGAAAGAGATCAATTTTCTCATTAAGTTGGTATTGGAGATTGAGCCAATCTCAATAGTTTTTTACCATATGTCACCTAAGGAGTTATAGGAGTTGAAGATTTAGCTAGAAGAATTACTAGGCAATGATTTTATTCAACTTAGCATATCACCCTAAAGAGCTTTGGTGTGGTTTGTAAGGAAGAAAGATGGAAATCTCCGCTTGTGCATCGACTATAGACAGTTAAATAGGGTGACTATAAAAAATAAATACCTTCTTCCTCGGATTGATAATTTGTTTGATTAGCTGAAGGGTGCTAGAGTATTCTCAAAGATTGATTTGCGTTCAGGGTACCATCAGCTATGTGTTTGGGAGGAGGATGTACCAAATATAACTTTGTGGACTCGCTATGGGCACTATGAATTTCTAATTATGCCATTTGGCGTAACGAATGCCTCAGCAATGTTCAGGAACTTGATGCAGTAGGTGTCTAGGACTTATCTTGATCAGTTTGTGATAATATTCATTAATGACATTTTGATCTATTCGAGGTCTAGAGAGAAGCATGAAGAACATCTTATAGTAGTCTTACAAACATTGAAGGAACACTACTTGTATGCAAACCTGAGTAAGTGTGACTTCTAGTTAATGGAGGTCAAGTTTTTGGGTCATGTGGTTGGAGCCGAAGGTATTTCTGTTGATCTAGCCAAGGTTGAAACAATTTTTAATTGGCCTAGACCTACCAAAATGACCAAGATTCATAGTTTCCTAGGTTTAGTAAGTTAGTATCAGCGATTTGTACATAACTTTACCCGCATCGCAGCACCGATGACTAAACTAATCCAAAAGAATGTACCTTTTGCATGAACTGATAACTTTGAACATGCCTTTCTGGAACTTAAACAAAGGTTGAAAATTGTGCCAATTCTTGTTTTGCTAGAATGTAACACCCCAACCCCCTAGAAATAGGTTTAAGCTCAACCACAAGGTGGGTTGGGTCCTATGTTATATTTACAAGTACACAACTTGCATTTCAATTCCTTTGTTCTAGCACTTATTGAAATCTCTCACGAATTTACTTTTCATTGTGCTTAATATTCAATTCAACAAGTGCAATACAAATAGAAAAAAAGAATACTTTATATATTCAAAAAAAGTAAAGAAACTTACATTCTTAAATTAATTCATAAACTTGAGTAGATAATTCTTTAAAAATAAAAATTCAGTAGAAGTTTAATAAAACAAAACTTGGCAACATGCCCTTACGTTGAATAAAAGAAAGTAGGAGCTTTCTAAACATAGTTACTATCAGATTTTCATTGCCATCATATTTAATTTCTTGAAAATCTTAAAAAGAGAGGGGTGAACACATAGCCCAGTAGATCATCCATCAAACAACTACCTTATTATTTCAAACATCCAAATTCACACACTTTCAAACATTAAGTGATTCATAAATCAAATTTGTTCAAGTTGACGTTATGATTGAAAGGGGTTCTACTCAATTGATGCTCTTAATTTAGATACCCCTCTTTAAGGTGGAAAGACATTTCTTTGTTACTTTCCATTGGATGCCACATACCAAGTATCCCTTAGTTGCACTTTGCAACCACACACTCCAAGCATATGTTAAGAACACCCATAGCACCCATACAGGTCACCATGACAGTACGCGGTTCTTATCTTCACTTTCTTATGTTTAAGATCACATAATCATAAAAGAAATTTAGAATATGAATTTCAAAATTTTAAACAACCAAGAAAACATGAAAACATCATATGACAACTTGAAACCTTGAAATAAATCCCAAACATGGATTCTAAGCATGACATGTTCTCATGAGTGATTAAAACATAAAAACATGCTAAACTGAAATTGAAACATGATTAAACATGCTGAAAACTGATATTAAACATGTTGAATCTAAAACTACACATGCATGAACTTGCTAGAAATTCAAAATAAGAAGGTAGCGTTCTAGAAATCCCCTCTACCTCAATCCAAGTTTTTTGTTGAATCCGGCAGAGGTTCCCTTTATCTACCACTTTCAAAACTTTAAGAACTTTCAACCACCAACAAAAGCACTCAAAACAACTCACTAGAAGACTAAAATTAAAGCTTCTTACTTATGAACACAATAGAAGGAAGAAAAGATGCCAAGAAGAGGGCTTAGAACAAGCAAAGAGGGACGTGCCAACTATTTGCTATGGGATGAGATGAATGCAAGCAAGTAGGGAGTTTTATAGATGTTCATGAGCAAAAGGGGAAACTTTTTGGGCAAGATCACAAGAGAACCTTTCCATACATATCTAGGACGTTTTTGCATGTTTTGGGCAAATGTGCTCTGCTTTGGGCAAGTCAGCCCACTAGGATTCCTATTCCAAAGATATAAACACAATTTTGTTTTCTAACCAAGTGTGAACACAAAATGGATCTAGATTATGTTCTAATTCAGGTGGGTAGTCCATATAGAATCAGATTTGGGCACTTAGCAACTTTCCTTTGCTTGCTTCTTGCTTGGTCATCACACAAACATGTATATAAACACTTCTAATTTTGGCGCCATTGATGAGGGAATTGTTTCCTTGAGAAAACTTCAGGGACACAAGATCAAGGTATTCTGAATCCTAAGAAATTCTCTTAATTTGGAATTTGGCACATGTGTAGCACACACGCATGTCGTAGACGCTTTTAGGGTGCATGAGTACATTTGACCATTTATCTTGGTACATAGAATCACTTGTCTTGGTTTCTACCCATGGGGAAACTTCTCATGAGTGTGGTGTACTAAATCATTTGCATGGTATTTTGTATGGATTCAAATAAGGAACACATCCCATGGAGCTTTGGATAGGGTGAGGGTGCACATGATCATGGTGTTCCACCTATATGACTTGCACACACTTGGGGTGGCCATGACTTCATGGGTTCATAAAAATCAAATAAAAATTAATATCTCCTTATTTAAAAGGAATTATGATTTATAACGTATAGTTTTGGAATCACATGAACCTAATGCAAATTTTAAGGTATAGTTTGGCCCAAGGTAATTCTCTCAAAAACTTTCCTTATTTAAGACCCATTGAGGTCACTAGGCACATGAAAATTCAGATATTGGCCAATTGTCTTGATTTTTGGATATGTCATTCATTTTGTTAGTTCATGTTATTTCATTTTAGTTCGGGTCATTTCGATTCCACGAAGTATCCTAAATGCCCATTCTTTCTAAATTTGGACCCCCTGAAGGGTGATTGGCAAATGAAAGCCCTAACCCTGACCAATTGTTCTAATTTTTGGATATGTTGTCTAATTAGTTGGTTCATGTCACCTTACTTCGTTTCAGATTATTTTGGGTCCATACGGATCACTAAACGAGATTTTTGGAACCTGCCAAATTTAGCTCTCAAATGAGCCCGATTTTCTTTTGCATCCAATTTTACTGAATTGATGATAAATTTCAATTAATTAAGTACATTACTTCATTTCAGATTGTTTTGGATCTATATGGATCACTAAACGAGATTTTTGGAACCTACCAACTTTAGCCCTGAAATGAGCCCGATTTCATTTTGCATCCAATTTTACTGAATTGATGATAAATTTCAATTAATTAAGTATAGAGAATCTAGGGTATTACACAAAACCAGGTCAAGAATTGGTAATTTATATTGATGCATCAAGATGAGGCCTTGGTTGTGTGTTGATGCAAAATAATAGGGTAATAGCCTATGCTTCTAGAAAATTAAAAGTTCGCGAGAAGAACTACTCTGTCCATGATCTAGTACTAGCAGCTATTGTTTTTGCACTCAAGATTTTGTGGCATTATCTTTATGGTGAACACTTCACACTGTATTTGGATTACAAGAGCCTCAAATACTTATTTTCTTGGAAAGATCTTAATATAAGGCAGAGGAGGTAAATAAAATTTTTGAAGGACTATGATTTTAGTATTGAAACCATCCTAGGAAGGCTAATGTGGTGGCTAATGTACATAGGAGGAAACGGGTCAAGATCGACTATATGGCTAGATGTATGTCTCAGGAGTGGAGGATGATTGATTTTGTGATAGTGATGAGTATCCTTGAGACTTTAATTGAGACCAGAATCAGTGCATAGATGAGAACCCAACCGGTTTTGCTTGCTGAGATCATGGAGGTGCAACCTCATGATGTTGATTATGTGATGTTCTAGGAGTAGGCGTCCAACTTCTCTTGTGGAGTGATTGATTGATATTGATGGTGCACTAAGGTTCAGGGGATGATTGTGGGTACCAGATGACCCTTACTTGAGATAAGGAGTGCTAGTAGAGCTGTATCGCTTGAAGTTTACCATTCGCCCAAGCACCAATAAGGCGTATCATGATGCTTGACATACTTATTGGCGGCCAAGGATAAAGTGAGATATTGCAACCTTTGTGCAGAGATGTGACATTTGTCAGCAAGTTAAAGCTGAGCACTAAAAACCTGGTGGTTTATTATAGCCCTTGGTTATTCCTGAGTGGAAATGAGACCACTTTGATTACCCCAGACTCAGTAGAGACACAATACTGTTTGGGTTATTATGGAGAGACTGACTAAGTCTAATAATTTCCTCTCAATGCATAGTAGAGATTTGGTTGGGGAGGTTGGGTTGATTGCATATCTACGAGATTGTGAGATTACATGAGGTCCTAATACCAATTTTGTCTAATAAAGATGTTCAGTTTACGTCTCATTTTTGGCAAAGCTTGCAGAGTTAGTTGGGGACTTGAGTAAACTTAAGCACAGCCTTCCATCCACAGACTAATGGTTAATCTGAGAGAGTGATCCAAATTTTGAAGGATATGCTTCGTGATTGCGTCCTTGATTTTAGTGGTAGTTGAAAGGATCATTTGGCATTGTGTGAGTTTGCATATAATAACAGCTATAAGGCGAGTATTAGCATGAAATCGTTTGAGACATTATATGGTCAACCTAGTCGATTGTCAGCTTGCTGGGCCGAAGTTGGTGACATAGCAATTTTTTGCTCTACTTGTTTACATGAGCAAAACCAGAAAATTCAGTAGATTCGTCAGAACATGAAGGTAGCTTAGGATCGACAGAAGAGGTACATAGATAATCGAAAGAAGGTTTTTGAGTTTGATATTGGTGATCATGTACTCCTTCGGATTTTTCCTTGGAGGGGGCAAACCCAGTTTGGTATTTTAAGGAAAATCGCTCGGAGATATATTAGACCATTTGAGATTCTTGAGAAAATAGGTCTTATTACATACCGATTGGCATTGCTACCTCAGTTAGCAAAAGTACACAATGTGTTTCACTTGTCGATGTTGAGGAAGTACTACCCCGATCCCTTACACGTGACGGACTAGAGACATGTTGAGCTGCAAGAGGATTGTACATACCATGAGGTTCTGGTAGCTATCATTAATCAAGCCATGAACTGCATAATAAGGAGATACTGATGGTACGTGTACGTTGGCAGTTTCATGGTGCTGAGCAGGACACTTGAGAACGAGAGGACTACATTACGAGTCACTTTTCTGAGCTTGTGACAGTTGCTTCTTGATTTTTTATTATTATCTTAGTAAATTTCGAGGATGAAATTTGTTTTAAGAAGGGAATACTCTAACGACCCATATTTTTTTGGATATTGAGTCAACGGGTTCGACATATATTTTCAAATATGAATTAATAAATTATAAATAAAAATATGTGATTTTTACATCAATTATATTAATTAATGAGGGTATTAAATAAAAAATAAAATAATTAATTAATGACAATAATAATAATAATAATTTCATAGTGGGAGTTTATTTGATGATAAAATAGAACTTGAATGAACTAATTCTTGTGTGTGTGTGTGTATATATATATATATATATATATATATATATATATATAAAGAGACGTATATTTATATCTATATTAAATGAAAATGAAAATAACAATAATATCTAAATCACATATATGGCATTCTACATAAATATACAACTATAAATAACTATTGGATAATGAACATAATTTAGTGGATAATAAACATAATCTACTTTAAGTACATACAAAGAGATACGAAATGATGGCTAGTTGGATAATGAAAAAATTAATAAATAAATAAATATAATTTAGTGGATAATGTCACCTACATAGGATGGATAAAGGAAGGAAGAGAAAAACTTATATTGGCAATTAATGATGGTGGGACCCCCAAGAAAATCATGCTTTTATATATATATTAAATAAATATAATTTAGTGGATAATGTCACCTACATAGGATGGATAAAGGAAGGAAGAGAAAAACTTATATTGGCAATTAATGATGGTGGGACCCCCAAGAAAATCATGCTTTTATATATATATTAAATAAATATAATTTAGTGGATAATGTCACCTACATAGGATGGATAAAGGAAGGAAGAGAAAAACTTATATTGGCAATTAATGATGGTGGGACCCCCAAGAAAATCATGCTTTTATATATATATTAAATAAATATAATTTAGTGGATAATGTCACCTACATAGGATGGATAAAGGAAGGAAGAGAAAAACTTATATTGGCAATTAATGATGGTGGGACCCCCAAGAAAATCATGC
>JAJIYU010009014.1:0-17417 GCA_030144865.1 Tinospora cordifolia | reverse complement strand
AACTACATGCAATTATTGCTAATTTATGCAATTTTAACTTCTATTCTCCTTTATTTCTTCTAAAATGCAACCTTTTACCTATTCTAATGTTAGTTTGCTACGCAACTAACATTAACGTTTCCACAGTACTCCGAGGATTCTGACTGTTGTTTCTTCATAAGTAAGAGGAGTTAAGTTCGTACTTTCTCCCATTTCGTTCAATATATAGGACACAAGAGCTCAACATACCCTTTGGTGTCTCGGTAACTCTCTCAAACTTACTGACTTGATCTAGATCTGGTTGTCAAAAATTAGCTACTTTAGTGAGATGATTTGTAGGTACTCATACAGTGTTTTCTCCCTAAGTCTTAGGGTATCATCAGCATCTGACCTAAGGTCAATATGCTTGTCTTATTCAATTTCCTCTATTAAGCTTGTAAGTCATTCATCTTGCCTTTGTTCACCCCCAATGTGATTGCAAAAGATCCGGTGGGCAAGACACGTTGTAAAGATATGCTCATTTTTCATTTGTGGTCATACCCAACCTAAAGTTCCCAATCTATTTGAAGGTCAAAGTTTATTTGTCATACCCCACCTCCATCTCAGTGGAATCAACCACATGGCAGGCCTCGGGCTATTACTAACACTTTTTTTTCCTAGACTTTCTATTTTGAACCTTCAAAATGTAATAATAAGGATTCTTAAGGGAATAAATTTCATTTATTAAAAAGAATAGCTACAAAACCTTATCAAAGCTTAAAACCCATAAATGCTAACATATAACAATTTTAAATAAAGGGCTAATTAAGTTCTCCTAATATTTTTTTATACTAGGGTCTCTAGGGTAGGTCTTGATCTTCTTGAGCCTCAACGGCAAACATTTTGGCCTTGTTCCACCCACAGCCCTGATTCTGCCCCTGGTTGGCATTTTGTTGTTGCTATCTATCCTAAGAATGATCAATCTGACCTCTTCCCTAAGAATCTTATGGCTGAAGAGCCTGGGCAGGTGTAGTCGAGCAGTTTCTTACTACATGACCCTTCTACCTACACATATAGCATAGTCCTTGCTTCCTTACCTGTTCTTTTAGTTCATCTTTATTTTTTTCCCTATTTCTAGGTCTGTGGTACCTTCCCACCACTATTATTCTTTTTCTAGGCCTTTGGGTTCTCTATTTCCTTACTAGGCTTCTATTCTTTCCTCTCAAACTATGTTGTAAGTTGAGTTCATGCCCTAGGATCCTTATATATCTTTAAGCTTAGAGTCATAATCACTTTTCGAATCTCAATCTTGAGACTCCGAGCAAACCAATTAGTTTCCATTCTTTCTTCTTAGATCAGCCCCCAAGAGAACTTATCCAATTCAGTAAACCTTCTCTCGTACTCAGCTACAGTCAAGTCATTCTGATTCAACTTGACGAAGTCCTCTTGTAGCTTCCATAGTGTCATCTCTAGAAAGAACTTTTCATGGAAGACCTCTTTGAACTCTTTTCGATTCATTTTTTCAACGTTAATGTTTGTTTCAACAAACATTCATACTACCATTACTCTAGATTCAGTTTCTAGGTTCTCGATCTATTCATGGCCTAAAAGTTTTTCTTCTAGGTTCTTTTCATTCACGGGTATAGGATTTGGTCTCAAAGCAAATAAACAGTAAAACATGCATATCACACAATCATACAATCAAGCTAGCACAGCAAGGTTCCAAGCTTCCACATAAGCTTTCAGGTTCAAGTGTCACATACCATTCTAGCCCTTCTACTTAGGTTTTCACCTAAAACAGAGCTGCACCCAAACAATTTCCCAAATTGCTTAATAACTAAGGTTCCCGAGCCCACTATACTCTATCATCGTCCCATACTAGTGAGCATAGAGAAACTCGTTTTGCCAGAGTTGCCGATCATTAACCACACATGGTCCATCATTCTCCGAGTCCAGGCTTCCTCCATAACCTCGAATTCCTATGCATCCCACACTACATAGAAACTGAAAGATATAAAAGCCTCCCGATCTCGTGTCCTGATGAAACAATTTTCTATTTTAATACAAGTTTTAATCTTTTGCCCATGTCCTAAAGATTTATGTTTCCAATCCATTGTGCCACCTATGGCTACACCCAGTCTCTACCTAAAGTCAATCCCCAAGACCCATGGTTTCAAACTGCTTGTGCACAACCTTTGTCTAGTCAAAACACCACCTTTGGCATCTTTTTCAACTTTTAAGCAGTTTCTTGCCCTAATTTTTCACCTTCTCATTTTCGTTTATATAAAGTGAGGGTGTTCTTTAACGCAGACCACTCGTATAAGCTAGTGGGACAACTTCCAAATCGGGCGGTGAAACCGAAGTCTACTTAGCAATTGCGCTTTCTAGAGCGAGATAACCCACTTTCCTTTCAATGTTTAGCTTTACTTCGGACAAGAATTACCCACTCTCAGCTCAACTTGTAGTCTTTGTATCAAAATAAAAGATTTCAAAAACATATACTTCCTTTTTTAAAACACTTTCTAAAAGACTTCTCAATTTCAAAACTAGTAGGTAGGGCATTCAAGATTCAATTCAATTCCAAGTGAAACCGTAATTTGTGTTTCTAATTCTAGTCAAATAACCACTAATTGACTTTTCAATTCTAGCCCAAGGCATTCAAGATTCGATTCAATTCAAAGTGAGACCCTAATTTGAGTTTCCAGTTCTAGTCAAACAGTCATTGATTGACTTTCTAATTCTAGCCCAAGGCACCTAAAGCCTAGGCTCTGACACCACCTTTGGTATCAGAGGAAACTTTTTAATTTTGGCCCAACAACTAATGTCTAGGCTCTGATACCGCCTTTGTAACACCCCAACCCCCTAGAAATAGGTTTAAGCTATACCACAAGGCGGGTTGGGTCCTATGTTACATTTACAAGTACACAACTTGCATCTCAATTATTTTATTTAAAAACTTATTGAAAACGTTCATGGATACATCAGAATGTATTAAAATTCAATCCAATAAGGCTATACAATTAGATAAAGGAATACTTTAAATTCTTTATTAATTCAAATAAAATAAAGAAATTCACATTCTTAAATCAAAACTTGAGTACATAACTTTCAAAACTTAAATAAAATTCAGGGGAACCCTTAAATTCAAAATTTGGGCAGCATGCCCTTAAAATAGAACTTTCAAAACTTAGAAATAATCTAATATCTATGGCCTTCATAATTCAAGTCAATTTCCTAAAAATTAAAAGGAAGGGGTAAGCACATAGCCCAATGGATCATTCATTAAACAACTAAGTTAGTGTTTGAAATCAATAGTACATCTAAATTCAAACACTTTCATGCATTAAGTGATTCAAACAACTTTTTGGTTGTAGTTAATGTTAAGACTGAAAGGGGTTCTACGCCCTTGATGTTCTTAATTTAGATACCCCTCTTTAGGGTGGAAAGACATTTCTTTGTCACTTTCCATTGGATGCCATATACCAAGTATCCCTTAGTTGTGCCCAACAACAACACACTCCAAGCATGTGTTAAGAACACTCATAGCACCCATACGAGTTACTATGACAGTATGTGGTTCTTATCTTTAATTTCTTATATTTAAGAATCACATAATCATAAAAGAAATTCAAAATATAAATATCAAAATTTTAAACAACCAAGAAAGCATGAAAACATTACATTCCATGCTTGAAACATTGAATTAATTCCAAAACATGGATTCTAAGTATGACATGCTCTCATGAGTGATTAAAACATAAAAACATGCTAACTAAAATTAAAATATGATTAAACATGCTGAAACTAAAATAAGACATGCTGCAAAATTAGAATTTAAATAAGCATGAACATGCTAGAAATTTAAAATAGCAAAGTAGAGGTTTAAGAAATCTCTTCCACCTTAATCCGAGTTTTTGTTGAATCCGGCAGAGGTTCGCCTTATCAACCACTTTCAAAACTTTAAACCACCAACAAGACTACTTCAACAACTCTCTAAAATACTAAAATAAGAACTTCTTACACAAGAAAGAAAAGAGAGTGAGAAGAGGTGCCAAGAAGAAGGCAAGAACAAACAAAGACGAAAGTGTTAACTCTTTACTTTGGGATGAGATGAATGTGAGCAAGAGAGGGTATTTATTGGTGTTTATGAGCACAAGGGGGGCATCTAGGGTAGCTAGGGAAGATCACCACATTTGGGCATATTTTCAAAGTCATAAGGGGATGGTTTGGGTGAGAAAGGCAAGTGTGTTCGTGGTTGGCAAGTGGGACCACTAAGGTTTCCAATCCAAGTGTGAGCAAAATCTTTGAACCTTATTTGTTTCTTTTATGTGTGTGAACACAATTAAAGGTTTAGAATATATTCTAATCTCTCTTGGACAAGCTCTATTAGTAGGGAAACATTCTAATATATTGTGATTGATAAAATAAAAAAGTTTCTAATATGAGCACACAAAAACAAAGTTTTGGAATGTTTCTTATTTCCCTTGGATTCTCTCCCATTTTTGGCTTCATATGTGAGCATGAGGCAAGCTTCTATTTTCTAATTTTTTTCTAGGTGAAGGAATCTTTCTATATCTCTTTAACTCAAACACTCTCATTAAACTTCTATCTTGGATTTGTCACATATGTGCCCACACAGATACTTATGAGACATTTTATATGTGACCTTAGTATACATGATCATTTATCTTGGCACATGGAATCATCTTTCATGGTTTCTGTAGGTGTGGGCATAATTGAACATTTACATGGAACATTAGATTGTTCTTCATGGTTTCAAATAACGGGCACGTCCCATGGAGCTTAGGGTAGGGTAGGGTGCACATGATCATGGTGTTCCACCCATGTGACTTGCACATGTTAGGGGTGGCCATGACTTCATGGGTTCACAAAAATCAAATAAAAATTAATATCTCCTTATTCACATTATATCCTATATTTTTGGAATCACATGAACCTGATGCACATTTTAAGGTATGGTTTGGCCCAAGGTGATTTTTCCTTAAAAACTTTCCTTATTTAAGACCCACTGAGGTCACTAGGCAAATGAAAATCCAAATCTTGCCCAATTGTTCTAATTTTCGGATATGTCATTCATTTTGTTAGTTCATGACATTTTATTTCGTTTCAAGTCATTGTGATCTCCCGAAGTACCCTAAATAATAATTCTTTCTAATTTGGACCCCTTAAAAGGCATTTGGCAAATGAAAACCTTAACCTCGACCAATTGTTATAATTTTTGGATATGTTGTCCCCTTAGGTTGTTCATGTCACCTTACTTTATTTCAAGTTGTTTTGGGTCCCTAAGGGGCACTAAATGAGAGTTTCGAAATCTGCCAAATTTAGCCCCGAAATGCGCCCAGTTTCATTTTGCACCCAATTTCACTGAATTGATCTTAAATTTTATTTAATCAAGTATAAAGTTTTCAGGGTACTAAAATTGTTCTTTTTTGGGTACAAGTTTGGTCTCAAAATTTGAAACATACATGTATTTAAACAATTTTTACATATAGAAAACATACAAGCAAACAATCTCATATATCATCACAAACAGCACGCTAGCATAGTAAGATTCCAAGCTTCCACCTATGCCTCTGGGCTTAAGTGTCTCGTACTACTCTTGCCCATCCACATAGGCTTCCACCTAGAGATTTCACTACACCCAAGCAATTTCGCAAGTGTCTCGATGTCTAAGGCTTCCCAAGCCCCATCACACTTGACCATCCCATACCAACCAAGCACAGGGAAATGAGTTCGGCCAAAACCAACGATTATTCACCAAAAATGGTATGTCATTCTCTGAGTCTAGGATTCCTCCATATACCTGAATTCTTGTGTGTCATTCTGTCCTTGAGATGGAATCATGCGGTCACCCCGCATTAATATCTAGATGACCAGGACGTTACTTTGTGTTCTTACCTTTCTCAAACCATCCTAATAAAATATCAGAGTGTAGAAACATGATTAAAAATATCATGAATAATTGGAGCATAGGGATGACATGTCTAAAAGTGGTAACAACCATATGATCAAACTTAGAGTTAAGTAAAATACTCAGACCCCATGCCTAAGTTCAAATGAATGAAATCAACAAAAACTTGGCCCCATGGGCTAACTTAATAAACTAAAACATGAATCGAATGCGGGTCTCATGCCCTACAATTGAAAGTAGTAAATATTATACTAATTCCTATTCATCCTCAATATTGAGGACATTAATACTACAAAATTTATCCTTGTCGCTTATCAATGCCCGTATCTTCAAAGGTTACCTGAAAAGAGATTAGTGTGTAACACCCCAAACCCCCGAATTCTTATTTTGACTCAACCATAAGGCAGGTCTGGGTGGGTATTACTTTACAAGTGAGTTACGCGTGACTTTCTAATTCTTTTAGCCCAAGTCTGGTTGAATATTCAGAGTATTTAACTCACTTAGATTTAAATAATTAATCTAATAAGACAAAACAATTAGAGATAAAAGAAATATTTCACATTCTCAATTTATTTCATAAAAAGGAAAGAGTATAGAACTCATATTTAAACTACAACGAAATATTCAAAATTTGGGTAACATGCCCCTACATTAAAATATAAACTTTCTAAATGAAATATCCTAGCTATTTTCATGCTTCTCTAATGTGATCAATTCCCTAAAAAGGTAAATTAAGAAGGGCGAGCACGAAGCCTAGTGGACCATTCTAAAACAACTAAATTATTATTTCAAATCAATAAGACATCCAATTCAAACACTTTCAAGCATTAAGTGATTCAAACAATCTGTTGTTTTCAGTTGCAAATTAGGCTAAAAGAGGTTAACCTTGACATTCTTCTCAAAATACCTCCCTTGAGTGAAGAGGCATTCCCTTAAGCCAAGCTTAGGGCCTAATCCATATTCCAAGTATTTAGGGAGATTACCCATATCAACTAATCATATGCAAAGAACACCCACATTAATCTTTGTGGATTATTTTGATAGTACATGGTTCTCATCATTATTTATCTTTCTTTAATCAAGCATACATGAATCATTATTAAATTACATAAATTCATCATGATCATCATATTAACATCGAAGACACGAAATGTTACATAACATGCATCAATCTTGAGAATCAACCTGAGCATTTGAGATCTAAGCATGGCATTGTTTAATGATGATTGAACATGTCATATATACTAAATTGAAATTAAAATATCCATGAAAACCTGAATCTAACACATGCATGAACATGTAATTAATTTAAAGCAACCAAGTAGAAATTTTAGAAATCACTTCCACCTCAATTGAATTGAAATTCAGAAATCCTGTAGCATTTCAATACTTCAACACATTCAAACCCTCAAGAACTAAATTGTGCACACTCAAGAACATTCAAAAATTGAAAAGAGGTGCTAAGAGAGAGGCTAGAGAATACAAGAGGGGTCTTATTAGCTCTTGCTTTGGGATGAAGAGAATGAGAGCAAGGGGGGGGGGGGTATAGAGTTTCAAGGAACTGGGGAAAAGTTTGGATTGTGCTCACATAGGAAGTCTTTCCATCTTTTATGTGTGGATGTTTTGGCAAGGAGTCTTTTCTCTATTGTGTGTTCATAGTTTGATACAGGGAATATTTCCCATTTTATTGTACTTGTGCATCAAGGACCTTCTAATGTGGTGTGCACAAGATTTGCACATGTTTTGGACGGCTCATGGTTTCTTTTTCATCTGTGAACACCATCTTGGCTTTGGGACCACAAGCTAAATTAGTTCTTCTTCTTGGGCGTCAAGATAACATAGGATTTGGTGAGCATGGAATATTTCCAATGTGCGTCAAGTTTCTAGTGTGCACATGGAAGCTTCTATTTTGGATCTCATCTCTTCTTTTTGGTGGTGAGTATAATATAAGATTCTTCAATTATTTGGTGAGCACCAAATCAACAACTTTCCACTTAATTTTTGTCCCTTGTGGTGCGCCAATATTAAAGCAACATGGGCATTTTGTTTTTACATGTGTTTTAGAATCTACTAAATTAGCATGGGACCACTTTAATGTACTTGCTGATTTTCTTTCCTTGATCCTTTTATTTTGGGACACATGATGATCTATGTGATTTGTTTTTATTTTCCAACTTTCCTCATTCTTCTTTTGAAGCTATGGCTAGGGCAATAATTCATGGATTACGGAACCTTCTAAGGTTGGTTTTCTTTGTGTTCACATGGATTAAGGGAACTTCTAACATGGGTGTAACACCTTGTCATATTTCATTGGAATAAGGATCTCATGTCCACATTCCAAGTATTTTGGGTTATACCCATTCACACACAGTGACGAGCCCCATGTACACTTAATATATGTAAAGAACACCCATAGCATCACTTAAATTACTGTGACAATAGGTGGTTCATAAACTTCAAAGTCTTAAACTTAATTCTCACATATTAATGAATCCACAATTGGAATAGTAAAAGCATGAAAATAATACATTACCTGCTTCACAATTAAAATTAAACCAAAACATGAAAACTAGGCCTAACATTGTGTCATGAATACTTAAAACATGCATACATAATAATCAAAATCTAAATCATGATCAAACATGTAAGAAACTAAAAATAGACATACTAAACTAAAAATAAAAGATGCATGAACATCCTAGAAACTCAAACTAGTAGAGTAGAAATGTAGGAAATCCTATCCACCTTATGAAGCTTTTCCTCAAAATTTCAGCAAAGGTTCCATTCTTCAACACGTCTAGCACTTCAAAGATAACTCAATAGCACTCAATCAAACACTCAAACGCTCAAGAACTCTTCAATATCACTCAAGAATAAAAGGGTTGCCAAGAAGAAGGCTAGAACAATCTAAGATAGAAGTGCCAACTCTTTGCTTTGGGATGAAGAAGAAGTGAGCACAAAGCGGTTAATATAGATTTTCAAGAGCATAATTGGGTGTCTTGGGTGGCTAGGAAAATACAAAATGTAACACCTCAACCCATAAGTGACAAGTTTAAGTTCAACCACAAGGCAAATTGGGTCCAATGTTACATTTACAAGAACACAACTTTTATTACATTTCATTATCTCAGGTCTTATTACGTTTCAATGAGCACACAACCTAATAATTTCACTTTAATTTAATAAGACTATTACAAGAGAGATGGAAGAAAAACTTCAATCTTTATTTATTGAATAAAATAAAGGGATACATGCTTAAAATTCGAATAATAAGAAGGGGGTACATAACTCAAAAATAAAATTCAGTAGAAGGCTTAATAAATCAAAAGTGGGCAACATGCCCTTATTTAAAAAAAGATTCTAATCATCCATGGTCTTCATATTTAGTTCCCTGAAAATGTTAAAAAGAGAAGGGTGAGCACATTCTCCAGTAGATCATTCATCAAACAACTAACTTACTAATTCAAATCACTAGCACATCCAATTTCACACACTTTCATACATTAAGTGTTCCACACAACAAGTTGGTTTCAAGTTGACGTTATGACTGAAATGGGTTCTATTCCCTTTATGTTTTTAATTTAGATACCCCTCTTTAGGGTGGAAAAAAAATTGTTTGTTACTTTCCATAGGATGTGACATACGAAGTATCCCTTAGTTGCACTTTGCAACCACACACTACAAGCATGCGTTAAGAACTCCCATAGCATCCATACGGGTCACTATGACAGTACGTGGTTCTTATCTTCATAGAAGATCTCTTTGAGCTCTTCACAGTTCGTCTTTTCAACATCAGTGTTTGTTTCATCAAACGTTCGTACTACCATGATTCTAGATTCAATTTTTAGATTATCAATGATTCACCACACATAGTCCACCATTCTTCCAGTCTAGGTTTCTTCCATAACCTCGAATTCCTATGCATCCCATACTACATAGAAACCGAAAGATATAGAAGTTTCCTGGTCCCGTGTCATGATCAAACAATTTTTTTGTATTCACACAAGTTTCAGTCTTTAGCCTATGTCCTAAAGTTTTATACTTTTGATCCACTGTGCCACCCATGGCTACACCATGTTTCTACCTAGGGTCTTTCCTTTAGACCTAGGGTTCAATCTAGTTAACTTACAACCTCTGTCAAGTCAATATACCACCTTTGCCATATTTTTTGACTTCTAATTAATTTATTACCCTAATTTTTCACCTTCTAATTTCTTTTATAGAAAGTAAAAGTGTTCTTCAACTCGAAGTATTCGTACTAACTGGTGGGACAACCTCCAGATTAAGCAGCGGGACCAAAATCTGTTTAGCAACCGCACTTTCTAGAGTGGGATAGCCAACCTCCCTTTCAATATTTAGCTTTACTCGGGATAAGATTTACCCATTGTCAGCTAAACTTGTAGCCTTTGCATCCAAACAAAACATTTCAAAAACATATATTTCGTTTTTGAAATTATTCTCTAAAACATTTTTCAATTTCAAAATAAAAGGTAGGGCATTTAACATTCAATTCAATTCAAAGTGAAACCCTAATTTGAGTTTCTAATTCTAGTCAAAGAGCCACTAATTGACTTTCAAATTCTAGCCCAGTGCAACGACCAATTGAGCTATGATCCCACCTATGTATTAGAAGAAACTTTCTAATTTTGGCCCAACAACTAATGCCGAGGCTCTGATACCACTTTTGTACAACCCAACCCCCAAGAGACGGGTTAAAATTCAACCATAAAGCAGGTCGGGCACAATTTTACATTTATAAGTATACAACTTGTATTACATTTCATTATCTCATGTCTTATTACGTTTCAATGAGCATACAACCCAAATAATCTCACTTTAATTTAATAAGACAATTACAATAGAGATAAAAAAAAAACTTCAATCTTTATTTATTAAATAAAATAAAAGGATGCATGCTTGAAATTCGAATAATAAGAAGGGAGTACATAACTCAAAATTGAAATTCAGTGGAAGGCTTAATAAATCAAAAGTGGGCAACATGCCCTTACTTTAGAAAAAGATTTTAATCATCCATGGTCTTCATATTTAATTCCATGAAAATGTTAAAAAGAGAGGGGTGAGCACATAGCCTAGTGGATCATTCATCAAATAACTAACTTACTAATTCAAATCACTAACACATCCAATTTCAAGCACTTTCATACATTAAGTGTTTCACACAACAAGTTGGTTTCAAGTTGACGTTATGACTGAAATGGGTTCTACTCCCATGATGTTCTTAATTTAGATACCCCTCTTTAGGGTGGAAAGACATTTCTTTGTTACTTTCCACTGGATGCTACATACCAAGTATCCCTTAGTTGCACTTTGCAACCATACACTCCAAGCATGTGTTAAGAACACCCATAGTACCCATATAGGTTAGTATGACTGTACGTGGTTCTTATCTTCACTTTCTCATATTTAAAGTAACATATTCATGAAACAAATTCAGACTATAAAATTTTTGAATTTTAAACAATCAAGAAAACATGAAACATCATATAGCATGCTTCAATCAAGAAAGCATGAACATGCTAGATATTCAAACTAGCAAGGTAGAAGTTCTAGAAATCTCTTTCACCTTAATCCAAGTTTCTTGTTGAATCTGGCAGATGTTCTCCTTATGTACCACTTTCGAAACTTCAAGAACTTTTAACTGCCAACAAAAAACTACTTCATAAACTCTATAAAATACTCAAATCAAAACTTCTCACACAAAAGAGAAAAGAGAAGCGAGAAGAGGTGCCAATAAGAGCGCAAAAATAGGCAAAGAGTGAAGTGTCAACTATTTGCTTTGGGATGAGATGAATGTGAGCAAGATGGGGGTTTTTATAGATGTTCATGAGCATAAGGGAGGACTTTTTTGGGCAATATCACAAAAAACCTTTCCATACATATCTAGGACGTTTTTGCATGGTATGGGCAAGTGTACTCATGGTTTGGGCAAGCGGACCAACTAGGATTCTTATTCCAAAGATATGACCACAATTTTGTTTTCTAGGCAAGTTTGAACACAAAATAGGTCTAGATTATGTTCTAATTCAGTTGGGACATCTGTATAGAATTAGATTTGGGCACTTTGCAACTTTCTTTTGCTTCTTACTTGGTCATCACACAAACATGCATAGAAACACTTCTAATTTTGGCATTTTTTATTAGGGAATTGTTTCCTTGAGCAAAGGTAGCTGGTGAGTCCATCATCAGACTTGAGGGACATAAGATCAAGGTCTTACGAATCCTAGGAAACTCTCTTAATTTGGAATTTGGCACATGTGGAGCACACACACATGGAATAGACGTTTTTAGGGTGCACGGGTAGACTTGATTGTTTAACTTGGTACATGGGATCACTTGTTTTGGTTTCTAACCATGGGGACACTTCTCATAGGTGTGGTGTACTGAATCATTTGAATGGTACATAGGATCATTTTGTATGGATTCAAATAAGAACCACATCTCATAGAGCTTTGGGTAGTGTGAGGGTGCACATGATCATGATGTTCCACCCATGTGTCTTGCACATGTTTGGGGTGGCCATGACTTTATTGGTTCATAAAAATCAACAAAAATTAATATCTCCTTATTTACAAGGAATTATGATTTATAACCTATAGTTTTGGAATCACATGAACCTAATGCAAATTTAAAGGTATGGTTTGGCCCAAGATGATTTTCCCTCAAAAAAACTTTCCTTATTTAAGACCCACTGAGGTCATAAGCAAATGAAAATCCAAATCTTGGCCAATAGTCATGATATTTGGATATGTCATCCATTTTCTTCATGTCATTCTATTTCGTTTCATGTCCTTTCGATTCCTCGAAGTACTCTAAATGCCAATTCTTTCCAAATTTGGATCCCTTGAAGGGTGTTTGGTAAATGAAAATCCTAATCTTGGCCATTTGTTTTAATTTGGATATGTTGTCCAATTAGTTGGTTCACGTCACCTTACTTCGTTTTAGGTTGCTTTGGGTCCCTAAGGGTCACCAAATGAGACATTTGGAAACTTGCCAATTTTAGCCCCGAAATGAGCCCGGTTTCATTTTGTACCCAATTTCACTGAATTGATCTTGAATTTCATTAAATACCAAGTTTTAAGGGTATTACACAAAAACATTCCAAAATCAAGGGGACGGTTTGCATATGACAGCTAGGGTTTGGTGTTCAAGGATATGATGGTAATCTACATGGTTGGTGCCAAGATTGTGTATTTTTAGGTTTATGAAACTTTCTTGTTTTTGTTTTCTTGGTTTCTTCTTTGTGTGTGACGGCTAGGGTTCCCCTTGTGAGCATGGATTAAACCCTAGAAATTTCTAATTAGGTTTCTTCACATGTGTGCACACTCATACACACACATATGGGCTGGTTTTGGGGTGTATGGACTATAGATGCACTTGATCATTTGTGGGTAGTCATGCATTCATGGGTCTACATGAATATAATAAAAATTCATATCTCATTATATAATAAGAACTTTAATATATATTTTTGTATTCATTATAGACTAATACATATTTTCAAACCATTTTTCACTAGGGTGATCTTTTATTTCATTTACTTCCCTAATTTAGACTCCACTGATGAAATCCTAATTCTTGGCCAATTGTGCTGATTTTTGGATATGTTATCTAGTTGATTAATTCATGCCATCTCATAAAATTTCAAGTCATTCTGAGGTTCTAAGGGTTACTAAATGAGGATTTTGGATATGTTATGTTTGCCTTGAAATAAACCTAATTTCATTTCTCACCAAAATATATCATCCAATTGATATTGAATTTCTCATTTCATTAAGTATAAGATTTTTGGGGTATTACAACCTACCCCCATTAAAAAAAAATTTTCCTCAAAATTTGTCATCATCAAGGATTCCTAGTGAACGGATGTGTATATTTTGTCTTCATTTCACTTTTCAGCTCCTAAGTAGCTTCTTCTACTCCATGATGCTTCCACAATACTTTAACTAAGGAAATATCTTTCGTTCTCAAGCTTTGTAATTTGTGGTCGAGGATTCTAACAGCCATTTCCTTGTAAGTAGCATCATCTAGGATGTTTACTTCCTCCCAATGGATGATGTGAGAAGGATCTGGCTCATACTTTCTCAACATAGATACGTGGATATGTTATGATCTGAATTCATTTGACTGGGTAGGTCCAACTTATAAGCGCATTCCTCAATCCTTCTATGTATTTTAAAGGGTTCAAAAAATCTTGGTGATAACTTCCTTTTGAACCTGACCCACTTGATGTGTAATACCCTAAATTGTATGTACTTAATTAAATGAATATTATCATTTATTCAGTAAAATTTGGGCGCAAAATGAAACTCGGCTCATTACAAAACTAAATTTGGCAGGTTCCAAAATTCTCATTTACTGCCCCTTCGGGACCCAAAATAACTTGAAATGAAGTAAGATGATATAAACTAACTAAGGGGACAACATATCCAAAAATTAGAACCATTGGTCAAGGTTAGGGTTTTCATTTGCCAAACGACCTTCAAGGGGTCCAAATTAAAAAGAATTGTCATTTAGAGTACTTTGGGGGATCGAAATGACCTGAAGCGAAATGGAATGGCATAAACTGACAAAATGAATGAAATATTCAAAAATCAAAACAATTGGCCAAGATTTGAATTTTCATTTGCCTAGTGACCTCAGTGGGTCTTAAATAAGGAAAGTTTTTGAAGGAAAATCACATAGGGTCAACCCATACCTTAAAATGTGCATTAGGTTCATGTGATTCTAAAACTATAGGATATAAATTATTATTCCATGTAAATAAGGAGATATTAATTTTTATTTAATTTTTGTGAACCCATGAAGTCATGGCCACCCCCACTTGATTGTGTATATTCACACCCTCTTAAGCCAAAATCGGCCCAACCACGTACATGTGTATGAACACATGTGAGTAACCACATTTAGATAATTTCTTGGAACCAAGATGAGTATCTTTGACCATTATATGGTGTCCCCTTAAATTTGATATTGTACACCCATACTTGATGTCCAAGAAATAAGAAAATGGGAAAGTATTCCTTGTGTGTTTGTGTGATAAGCATGCAAGGAAACAAAAAGGAAAGTTGCCATGAGCACATAGGGGACATCCCATTTGAATTAGAATATGACTTAAACCTCTTTTGTGTTCACACATAGTTGGGAAACAAGCTTGTACTCATATCTTTTGAATTAGAAAGCCATAGTGGTCTCACTTGCCAACCATGATCACACTTGCCCTCTTTATGCAAACCAACCCCTTTATGTATAAAAACTTGCCCAAATTTTTGTGAGCTTCCCAAGGCTGTCATAGTACGTCCCATATGCTCTCATGAACATCTATATAAACCCCCCTTGCTCACTTTCATCTCATCCCAAAGTAAAGAGTTCACACTTCCCTCTTTGTTTGTTCTTGCCCTCTTTTTGGCACCTCTTCTCACCCTCTTTTCTCTCTTCTGTGAGAAATTATTATTTCAATATTTTAGAGAGTTGTTAAAGTAGTCTTGTTGGAGGTTTAAAGTTCTGAAAGTGGTTGATAAGGCAAACCTGTAATACCCCAGAATTTTGTCAAATAATTTAAAATAAATAAAATAAGTTAAATAAATTAATTTCAAAAATTTTTGGGTGCAAATTGTGGGTTGACATATGAAAAATAAAATATATTGGAGACGTAATAAGAAATTAGGCAAATAAGAACTTAATTTGATAATTAAATAAAAATTACAATTTAGTAGAATTAATTATGAAATTTAAGAAGTTGCTTGAGAAATAAATAGAAATAAAGTATATATTCACATATAGGTTAATATATGTATGAATAAGGGGTATGTTAGTATAATAAATGTTAATACTACATATTATAGGAATATGTACATAGAAAAATTTATTGAATAAAATATAGTGTACATGTATTTATTAAAAATAAACAAAGCATTATATAAATATTAATTTATAATTACATGAGGTATTATCTGAAAATTAAATATCAAAGAAATAAAAAAACATGGAAATGATAAATATGGATTATTTGAAGATATTAAAGAAATGAAAAAATATCTAATAAATACAATATTAAATAAATTAGAAAGGAAAAAATATTAGCAAATCATCAAAATGGAAAAAAATATACAAGAAAATCAAGTTTTTATCAATTAGGAAGTGTCTAATTAACAATTTTCGGATAATAGCAACCTTAAAAATCAATTTTGGTAATTAGAAACTGTATCTAACGGTCCAAAACGAATCTACAAAATCCAACGAATGAAATTGATGCCCAAAATAGCACCCAGGAGCACCGAATCAATGAAATCCAACGGCCAATAAACGATCAGGCTGATCTAACGGTTCAGATGCGTCTCATCATGTGGCCCGGGTCAATGATCAAGATCAGATGCGGTGCTCGAGATCCATCCAACGACGTAGATCAAATCCTCAAGAATCAATCGCGAACGGTGCTACGCTTGAGGAAAATTGGATGGCCCAGATTCGAGATATCTCTGATCAATCACGTTGCTCGAGGTCCATCAAACGGCCCAGATCGAGGCGCTCCAAGAAGATCGCGAAAGGATGCTCCAATCGAGAAAATCGAACGGCCAGAAACAATCAAGGATGATCGGACGATCAGGATGAGTTTTGTTCATCGCAAAACGCATGTCTCGAAGACGATCTGACAGTCTAGAGCAAACTCGTTAATCAGAGATCGCGAACCAACACCATGCTCGAGGAAATCGAATGGCCCAAATTCACGAATCTCAATCAATCGAAGAACCAACACTATTCTCGAGGATTATCGAACAGCCCAGATGCGATCTGCCCAATCCGAGTACGTATGCGTGATTCGAGGATGATTCGACGGCTTCGATCCGTTGATCCAAGATTATTATCTGAAAAATCCAAAAATTGGTTTCTAAATTCCCAAAAATTTCCAAAAAAATTACTTGCTAATCTACTATTCTTGGGGGACACGAAATTTTGAAGAATTGGCAAGTTTCCCACAAGATGACACCACAAACTTGTCATTCTATACACTTGTGAAACCTATATAAACCCTCCATGCTCACACTTCAAATCATCCTAAGAAACAATAGTTGAATTGTCATCTTGTTCTCTAAGCCCTCTTCTTGGCTCCCCTTCTCACTTTCTTTTCCCTCTTGTGTGTGAGAAGTTCATTCGGTTGGGAATTGGTTTTGGGTGATTCTCTTGGTGTTTGGGCTTTGAGAGTCATTGCTTCAACTTTGGGGAGAAAGCAACACAAGGTGGAAGTGATTTCTCTTAAACCCCTTTTTCTTATTTAAAGTTCTAGCATGTTCATGGGTTGTTTATTTTTGAAATCATGAATAATTCTAGTTTAAGCATGCTAAAATATTTTTCAGTTTTAGATTTGATTCATATTTAAATTTATGCATGCATATTAATTATGTCATGCCTAGTATCATGTTTAGGTTTTATTTCAATATGTGATGCATGATTTTGAGTGTTCCATGATTGAATTTTCAGTTTGATTATATGCTGAATTTATTTATTTTAG
>JAJIYU010009013.1:0-17415 GCA_030144865.1 Tinospora cordifolia | reverse complement strand
TTTGAAATGAAAGATCTTAGTAAAACTAAGTTTTGTCTCGGCTTGCAAATCGAGCATTTATCAAGTGGAATTCATATTCATCAATCAACTTATACAGAAAAGATCTTGAAACGATTCTACATGGATAAAGCTCATCCATTGAGTATTCCAATGGTTGTTTGTTCACTTGATGTGAATAAAGATCATTTTCGGCCTCGAGAAGATGAAGAAGAACTACTTGGTCCTGAAGTACTATATCTTAGTGCCATTGGTGCATTAATGTATCTTGCAACAACACAAGACCTGATATAGCATTTTCTGTAAATTTATTAGCAAGATATAGTTCTTTACTTACAAGAAGACATTGGAATGGAGTTAAACATATATTCAGATATCTTTGAGGCACAATTGATCTGAGTTTATTTTATTCAAATGAATCTCGAGAGCAATTAGTTGGTTATGCAAATGTAGGATACTTATCCAATCCACATAAAGCAAGATCTCAGACAGGCTATGTATTCACATATGGTGGTAATGCTATATCTTGGAGGTCTACCAAACAAACATTAGTTGTTACATCATCAAATCATGCTGAAATATTAGCAATTCATGATGCAAGTCGAGAATGTGTTTGGTTAAGATCAATGATTCAATATATTGAAGGGACTTATGGTTTATTTTTGAAGAATGATGCTGCAACAATATTATATGAAGATAATGTTGCTTGCATCGCGCAACTAAAAGGAGGATACATGAAAGGAGATAGAACAAAACATATTTCGCTAAAGTTCTTCTTCACACATGATCTTCAAATGAATGGTGAGATTGAAGTTCAACAAATTTGTTCGAGTGACAATTTGGTAGATATGTTTACAAAGGCTTTACCGACTACATTATTTAAAAAGTTTGTCTATAACATTGGGATGCATCGGCTTCGAGATTTTAAATGATATCATCAATAGGGGGAGAATAAAGATGAGTTATTAATTAGTGCACTGTACTCTTTTCCCTTAGTTAAGGTTTTATCCCACTAGGTTTTTCTTGCAAGGTTTTTAACGAAGCAATCCTAACAATATTATAAGACTCCATCAGAATATATACTCTTTTTCCTTCTAGATTTTTTTCCCACTGGGTTTTATCTAATAAGGTTTTAATGAGGTATATTCTAATATAAAAGGCATTCAAAGGGGAAGTGTTATAAATAATAATAATAATAATAATAATAAAATTGAATGTCTTTGTAACCCCTTTGATATTTAGTATTATGTAACCTCTAAATCTCATAATGTCCAAATTAATGAGATTATTTAAATGTCATTATTATGGTTGATGTAATCCCTCATTCTAAAAACTATATAAAGGGGTTTTGTGCCTCATAGAAATCATCAACAAAGAGAACAATTCTCTCTTGGAATTCTTTCTTCTCTCTAGTGTTCTTGAGTTTTATTCTCCTCTTCTTGAAGAAATTTTTGCATTTTTCAATTTTTATAGTTTGATTCTTAACAATTTTAAGCTTTTTAAACAATTTTTTATTTTTCATTAACATTTTTAACTTTGAACTTTTACTTTTTAATTATCTTTATTGCACAACAACATACATATACATGTGAAAATGTGATTAGAAAGGTTAATTAATAATTTAATTATATTTAAAAAACATAATACGCAATTATTTTTTAATAAAAAATATTTTTAGTAAAATTATGGCAATACACGATAAAGAAAAAGTAATAAATGAACCGTTAGTCGCCGTAATAAGACCAATAACAGCTAACGTTTTGGTTGCATTGTCACATGTATACGTATGTTCTTGTGTAAACACCTACTAATGATTTATTTAATTTTTTATTGCTTTAAATAACTAACCTAATCTCCCATAAACTCTGAACTAAAAAATGAGCCTTTTATTGAAGTGTCCACTTATCTAACCGAAATATCTGACCACATTTATGGCAAAGGAAAAATAATTCAATTTTTTAAGTTACCCTTTCAGCTGTTCATATTAATATGTGACATTTTATAATTTTATAGTATAAGAATATGTACTGAATATTTTAGCAGATTAAATAATGATTTAATAAAAATTTAATTTAATAATGCAACTCGATTTTTTTTAAATAAAATTAAAAAATGCTAAAAATTAATTTTTGTTGCATTTTTTATGTACTAACAACATTCATAAGTATTAGATGAATGATTGACATATATATTGAGTGATGCATTCATTTATTCAATATTGATGAATGTTCGAATTAAAAAAAAATCTAAATATAATAATTGTTTTGCTAATAACAAGTTTTAAGTTACAAGAAAAAAAAAAAAGGCTATCCAGGACTAACGCCTTCATTACCAAAGATTGGGATATTTGTTGTATAATTATTTAGTCATTGTATGTTCATTATTGATTTCAAATAGCGATGAATAAAATTTTTCATTACTAAGATATTCATTTTGTGACAACTGTACTATGTCTTGGTAACAACATTCAAATAATTGTCACTAAAAATTTTATGACACTCTATGTGTGACGTCCCTATTCTAATTTACCTCAAGTCTATGTTAAAATGATCTTTGAAATGTTAAATGTTTGACTTTTGAAAAAAAAAAATTGAATTCTTTGGCAAACTTAATATCAATGGCACCTTCGTAATTAATTTAGAAAGTAGGGAAAAAGTAGAGATTAAGAGGGAAATTCAAACAAATCTAGAAAATTGTAGCCAGAATGTTGCAAGGCACTACTGCTACTACTTCAAGCTCCTAGAAGATAAGCCATGGCATTTGACCATGGTGGTTGGGGGTGCTTCGACAAAACGCTTAGACAACACATGGCATCAAATAACATGGGAGGAAGATAATCCCTTAATGTTCTTATCAAAGCACTCCACTCTTGAATAGAAAGACAATTCATCTTGTCATGAACCATTAAAATGAGGATCTCATGTTTAAATTTCAAGTACTTTGGTTTACATCCATCCACACTCAATGATGAAACTCATATGCATTAAGTATATGTAAAGAACACTCATAGTATCACTTAGATTACTATGACATTAGGTGGTTCATAATCTTCAAAGTCTTAAACTTAATTCTCACATATTCATGAATTAAAAATCAGAATTGTAAAATTAAGAATAAAATATTCAAAAAGCATGAAAACAATACATAGCATGTTTCACAATTCAAATCAAACCTAAACATGAAAACTAGGCATGGCATGGCATCATGAATGCTTAAAATCTGCATACATGATAATCTAAAATTAAATCATGATCATACATATTGCAAACTGAAAATAAAAGTATTAAATTCAAAATAAAAGATACATGAATATGCTAGAAACTCAAACTAGTAAAGTAGAAGTGTAGGAAATCTCATCCACTTATAAAACTTTTTCAAAATTTCAGCAGAGGTTCCTTTCTTCAACACTTCTAACACTTCAAAGAAAACTCAAGAACACTCAATCTAACACTCAAATACTCAAGAATACTTCAAGATCACTCAAGAACAAAATGGTTGTCAAGAAGAAGGTTAGAACAAGCTAAGAGGAAAGCGTCAACTCTTGCTTTGCCATAAAGAAGAAGTATGTACAAGGCAGGTTGATATAGATTTTCAAGAGGCAAGGAGAGCGTCTTGGGCAGCTAGGGCAGCACACAAACACTCCAAAATCAATAGGGAACTATTTGCATGTGAGCACCAATGTGACAACTAAGGTTTGTGTTAAGGACATGATAGTAGCTGCCCATTCTGGCGCCAAGATTGTGTACATTTGGGTTTAGAAAACTTCCTTATTTGTAATTTTGGTTTCCCTTATAACACCCCGTAACCTCGTAGTCACGTCACGTTGCGAGTAGGTATAAGATGAAATAAAATAGGAGATTGACAATGGATATTAGTTGAAAAGGTTAGAAAAAAAAAGAAAAAAAAAACAAATATATATATACATCAAAGAGAGGATTATACACATATATCAAAGAGATTAATATCTATATCTATAATCTTATGAATCCATAACATGGTTAAATGAATAATAATTATATACTTACAAACTTATGATAAGGAGTAACTAAATAATATTGATGTAAACTTATAATAAAGTTTTAAAATAAATCAGGATGCCTAGTTATCAAAAAATTAATAAAATAAAAATTGAATACATAAACATATACCGAAATTCAAGCTTCGGCTGAGCAGAGCGGGAGAGAAAGGAAGCTGTTACCAGAAATTTCTGGTTTGTGAAATTGGGCGGTGAGGAAAGTAATTTGGAATGATCTCAGCTGGCTTTAAAAGGAGGAAGACAGTGAAGGGAAAACAGATGCAGAGTTGTTGGGCGTCCAAACTGAAACAAAGCACGAGGAAGACAAAGATTAAAGCAAGAAGGGAACCACGGAAGAAGAAAGAACCACAGCAGATGTATTTCTGGATTTGAGCAAGTTGGACCGTGATGATTAAGTTGAGAAACCAGAATTCACACTAAAAAATTCTGGGTTGGAATTGAAGAATAGAGAAACGGTGCTCTGGTGCCGTTATTACTACGGCTGCTGTCATGGGCTGGTGGAACCACGAATAGAGGAGGATGAGGAATCTAACCGAAGAGGAAGAAGAAACCAGCAACCGTGGCTGTTGCTGCGTCCTGTTCATACGATGAAGAAGGAAACGAGCGAGCTGGATTTCTGGGCTACTGTGCGTGAAGAGGAGGAAAAGAGAAGAGAAAGTGGAGAAGAAGAAGAGGAATTAGAAACATGGTGAGCTGTTGTGGGACAAAGAGGAGATGATGTTTTGCTACAGATGTTGTGTGATGAATGAGATGTATCCTGCTAGTCCATGACAATGAAGACGGTATGATGTGTGTGTGGGTATGGGTGCAGCTACCATGAAACAAGAACAGGGGAGGAATTAAAGCTAGTGGTTGTCCGCGAGGCAGAGGAGTGGGTTCTCAGTTTATTTGTGTGTTTCTGTTGTGGGTTGGTGATTTGAGCAAGAACATGTGTGAATTGGAGAACCGTGATGTGCTAACCAGAAATACCATAAGTTGTGAAATCAAATTGTGATTCGGCTGATCATTAGACAACAAGGAAAGTGAAGAGATACACTTTGGTTTGATTCTTTCCGGGCTTTGGTTGAGTGAGACACGATCTGGAATAAATTGGGGATTGAGGATTTCTGCTGTGATTCATTGTTGGACTGGAGCAATATTGAGGAGAAGATTTCTTATTCTGAGCTGCAGCGTGGTCTTGGTTGGAGTTACGGACTCTCCAATTGTGCTCCAACTGATGGTCAGTCGGCTTATTGAAACAGAGAGGTAAGAAAAGTATTCAAATTGTTGATTAATGCTATTGTAATACGTTGAATTAATAACTAAGGGATTTAGTATAGTCTATCAATTTGACATGGACTTAGAATACGATAATATACATCAGAAGACTCGCACTTTGATTGGACCCATCACGGGGAGGTAGTCTGGGATAAGTGGTATTGGAAGTGATATTTTGTTAATCTTTTTGAAACGATTTCGTGTATCCATTTGATTCTAAATTCAATTGATTAAATTTGTGAATAATGTTATACGTTTAACATTTCTATTTTCATACCAGTTTTAAGTATTTCCACTGCATTATTTATGAATTGTCTTGAGAAATTCGGTGAATATATAGGAAAATTATTTTAATCTTTTGTTTTGATTTAAAACATCTATCCATGCATTGGCCTGAAAACAAATTGTTATGAACTTGATTTTGAAGAAAGAGATTTTGACAGGAGAAGAATTTAAATAGCATCTCGATTTTCATCAGGCGATGATCTACACGTGAGATATCACGTAAACAGAGTTCCGGTTGAAAATTGGGGTGTTACATCCCCTTTGTATAGACGGCTAGGGTTTGGTGTGTGAGCATAGTTCATCATTTAAACACTTCTAATTAGGGTTTCTCACTGTGTGAACACACACACACACACACACTCATGGACCAATTTTTGCATAATAGTGCATTGGTGTACATGATCAAAGTGTTCCACTCATGTGAATTGCACACGTTTAGGCTAAGTATTTATGGGTCCACATGAATTTAATAAAAATTCATATCTCATTATTTATTAATAATTGAAGCCTTTAACATATATTTTTGTGTTCTTGTCAAAGTAATATACATTTCCAACTATCATTTGACTTGGGTGATCTTCATTTCATTTACTTTCTTAATTTAGACTCCACTGAAGGGTATTAGGCAAATGAAATCCTAATTTTTGGCCAATTGAGCTAATTTTTGGATATGTTGTCTAGTTGATCAGTTTATGCCACCTTATGTCATTTCAGGTTGTTCTGAGATCCTCAGATACACAAAAATGGAGTTTTGGACCTATTAAATTTATTCCTAGAATGGACCCCTTTTCATTTCTCACCCAAATTCAATCAAATAAAATTGAATTGTTTCATTTTATTTAGTATGAAATTACAAGGTATTACAACCTATCCTCCTTAAAAAAATTTCATCTTCAAAATTTATACAAAATCAAAAATTTCTAGTGAATAGGTGCAGGTATTTAGCCTTCATTTTGCTCTCTAGTTCCTATGTAGCTTCTTCTACCCCATGATGCTTCCACAGTACTTTAAATAAGAAAATATCCTTAGTTCTCTAGTTCTACACGTTGTGGTCAAGGATTCTAATAACTACTTCTTCGTATGTGGCATCATCCTGAACGTTTACTTCTTCCCAATGGATGATGTGAAAGGGTTCTGGTTCATATTTTCTCAGTGTAGACACGTGGAACACATTATGAGCCAAGGTCATCTGATTAGGTAAATTCAACTCATAAGCACATTCTCCGATTCTTCTAAGTATTGCAAAGGGTCCAACAAATCTGGTTGATAACTTCCCTTTGAACTTGAACCTCTTGATGCCTTTCTGAGGACTGATTCTTAGAAACACCTTGTCACTGCTTGAAACTCTAGGGGTCTCCTTCTCTTGTCAGCATAGCTCTTCTGATGACTTTGAGCTGTAGCCAAGCTCTTTCATATCAGTTTGAGTTGGTTGTTCATTTCTCCTACCAATTCTGACCCAAGTAGTACATGATCTTCAAGTTCAGCCCAATAAGTTGGTGATTTGCAAGGCTTTTCATAAAAAATCTTGTATGGAGTCATTTTAATACTTGCCTGATAACTATTATTATGGGCAAACTCTGCTAAGTGTAGGTACTTGCCCTATTTCCCTTTAAAGTCCATAACACAAGATCTCAACATATTTTCTGAGGTATGAATAACTCTCTCAGACTGCCCATCTATCTGAGGGTAAAATGCAGTGTTCATGGTGAGTTTAGTGCCCAACTCCTTCTTTCAACTCTGCCAACACTGAGAGGTGAAGCGAGAGTCGCTGTCAGATATAATCATCTTAGGAACACCATGAAATCTTACTATTTCCTTCACTTAGACCTCTCCTAGCATACTGACTTGGTGTGTGGATCTAATTAGCAAGAAATGAGCTACTTTAGTAAGATGACCCACAGTCACCCAAGCAATGCCTTCTCCTTTCTGATTTCTGGGCAAACCATTGACAAAGTCCATGACAATGTTATCCCTCTTTCATTCAAGGATAGAGAGTGGTTGTAACATTCCACTTCTTTTTTTTTGTTGACAGGTTAAGCATTTAAAGACATGCTTAGCCACATTTCGCTTCATTCCTATCCACCAATAAGTTTTCTAAGATTCTGGTACATCTTATCTCCATCTGGATGCAATGTATACTTGGTCTGATAAGCCTCATCCAGTATGGTCTATTTACTCTATTCATTTTGGGGCACACAGATTGTCTCGCCGAACCTTAGGATTTTCTTAACATCTAACCTAAAGTCAGAATGCTTACCCTATTCAACTCTTTCTACCAGACCTACAAGCCACTTGTCTAAACTCTGTTCCTCCCTGATCTGATGTAGTAGATCCGAGGCAAGACATGTTGTAAAGGTAGGCTTACTTGTCATTCAAGGTTATCCTCAACCTGAAGTCTTCAATCAACTAATACATCTAGCCTTTTTCTTCCTCCTGTTTGTTGAGCTTTCTACTCAAGGCATCAACCACTACATTGGCCTTCCCCAAATGGTAATGTTGTTGGAATCATAGACTTTCAAGAACTCCTTCTGGTTGTAGATATATTTCAAGCTCTTGTGATCTAAAAATAGATCGAATTACTCACCATAAAGGTAGTGTCTTTAAATCTTTAGGGCGAATACAATAGCTGCTAACTCTAGTCATGAGTAGGGTAATTTTTCTCATGGACCTTCAGTTATCACAAAGCATAAGCAACTACTTGCTTCTCTTGCATCAAGACAACTCCCAATCCATTTAGTATAGCATCAATATAGAGGGTATAGGTAACATTATGGGTTGGAATGATTAGGATAGGGGTCATAATCAATCTTTTCTTCAGTTCTTAGAATAATTTTTCACACTTCGCATCCCAATCGAACTTAACTCCCTTCTTGGTTAGCTTGGTCATAAGTTCTATTAGCTTACAAAAATCTTGGATGAACCTTCTATAATATCCAATCAGGCCTAAAAAACTTTTGATCTTTGTAACTATTTTTGGTTGCTTCCAATCCATGACATCTTTTACCTTCTCTGGGTCTACAGAGATGCCTTCTGCTGATACTACGTGACCAAGGAACTTGACCGTCTTCATCCAAAACTCACACTTGCTAAACTTGGCATATAATTGATGCTTCCTGAGGGTCTCTGCCACTATATGCAAGTGTTCTAGGTGTTCAGTCTCTGATTTGGAGTAGATTAAGATGTCATCTACGAATACTACCACAAACTGGTCAAAATACTGTTGAAAAACTTGGTTCATCAAGTCCATGAATGCTTCTGAGTCACTAGTCAAACCAAAAGGCCTTATGGTGAACTCAAAGTGTTCATATCTTGTTCTAAAGGTTGTCTTGTGTATATCAGATGCCCTAATTCTCAACTAATGATATCCTGACCTAAGATCAATTTTGAGAAATGAGTGGTTCCCCTCAATTGATCAAATAGGTCATCAATCCTAGGTAGAGGATACTTATTCTTTATGGTTCCTTGGTTTAGCTTCTGGTAATCGACACATAGTTTCATGGAACCATCTTTCTTCTTGACAAAAAGTACAAGAGCTCCCCAAGATGATCACTTGGCTGATGAATCTTTTCTCCTTGAGTTCGTGTAGTTGAGATTTCAACTCGATTAATTCTACTGGAGCTGTTCTATAAGGAAGTATGGCTATAGAGTCAATTCTAGGGTGAAGTTCAATCTTGAATTCTAACTCTCTAACTGGTGGTAGACCGAGTAAGTCTTCTAGGAACACATCTTTGTACTCACTAACCACGGCTAGGCCTTGAATTCTTTTTAGTTCAACAGGTTCTTCTTTAGAGAGTTCCTAAAACTCATTCTTCTACTTTAAGTAGTTCAACATGGCTATGGTTGGACTTCTTGGTAATCTCAACATATCCTTGTTGATTTGATAGGTTTTCCCTGAAGGTAGGCTCAGGGTTACTTGTTTCTTAGGACAATTTATCCAAGCTTCGTACTGGTCTAACCAATCCATCCCCAAGATTACATCATATCTATAAAAAGGTAAAGCACGCAGGTCAACTATTATGAGTTTATCCTGGAACCTAAGGTCATAACTACACATTCTTTTTAAAGTCACAGTGGTTACTATTGATGTGAACACATTCAAAGTTATGGCTAGTGTTTTTGTCATAAGTTGTAACCTATCAACTAGTTCTTCAGAGATAAAAGACTTAGAGGTACCCGAGTTAAACAGTAGTCTCATAGCAACACTAAACAAAAAAATGTACATTCCACTATAGGGACCTAGATTTCCTGAGCCTAAACATCAAACATTCTATTCTGGTTCTACCCACATCCCTAGTTTTGCCCCTGATCAGCATTCTGCTATTATTGCCTCCCCTGAGGACGACTGTTCTGACCTCCTCCCTGTGGTGGTTGTTGCTGAGGAGCCTGAGCAAGTGAAGTCGGGCAATTCCTAGCAAGATGGCCCTTCTATTTGCACACATAGCATAGTTCTCACTTCCCAGCCTGTTCCGTAGACTCGTCTTTGGTCAGCCCTTATTTTTGTGTTGTTTTTCCACCATTCTTGCTTTTCTTTTGAGACCCGTGATCTTTTGCACTTCTAGGCCTTTTCTTCTTTCCCTTATATGCTATTCTAGGTTGTGCTCTTATTCCAGTGTTAAAGCTTTTTTTTAGACATCTTTATAAATCTTTAGGCCCAAAGTCTTTACTATTTTTTAAATATCCATCTTGAGACCTCATGCAAATCATTTGGCCTTCATTCTCACTTCCCTTATCAATTCTAGCAAGAATTTGGCCAACTCAATGATTTTTCTTTCATACTTAGCTGCAGTCATATCTCTCTAGTTTAACTAAACAAAATCTTCCTGTCGCTTGGTCAAGGTTGCCTCTGGAAAGAACTTTTCATAAAAGATGTCCATGAATTTCTCCCAGCTCATAGGATCAACATCTGTGTTAGGGTCCATCTTCATCATACGCACCAACTTATGGTCGGTCCCTTGAAGTGATGTGTGGCCAGTGCCACGCTTCCTGACCCAGTTACCTTCAACACGTGTAGATGCTCCTCCATCTCCTGATACCAGTGGTCCACCGAGATACAGTCACTAGTACTTTCAAAATGTGGAGGGTGGAGCTTCTGTAGCTCCATCAGCATCTTCTTCTGTTTCTTATCCTCTTGATCCTCCTAAGCCCTCTGACGTTCAAGAGTTGGGGCCACAAGTGTTGGTTGCTAAACCTGGATAGGTTTAGGCACTTGAGATTGAGGTACTGTCTGAGGGAGTATCTGGGGTAGAGCCCTGTAACACACTAACACACCAGACACACTGGGTGACTCAAGGTATTGTCCCCTCCCCTTGGGGTTTTCTTGCCTCCACGGAGTTTTAACCCACGACCTGGGGCTTAAGTACATAGATTTCACGAAATTCGGTACCATTGAGCTAAGAAAAAGGTGTCAGTTGGCTCAATGGTAGAGGATTCGACGAACTTTAAATACTTATCCCTAGGGTCTAAGGATTGAATCTCCATGGAGGCGAAATAAAACCCCAAGGGGTGGAGACAGTACCAGGTGAGTCACCACACCCACGGTGTGTGTCTGAAGTGTGTGGTGTGTCTGACCTATGTGGTGTGACAAGCCTTCATCAGTTGATCCATAACCCTCTAAGCAACTTCAATCATCATATTTTTCAATTGGGCCTCCATACTAGCAAGTATTTCCTGATTCCTCTGCTCCGGCTCGTCAGAAGTGGTGGATCTAATAACATATCTTCTTCTTGCTCTAGCTATTGTCTACAAATTTAACACCTTGTCTACATTTGCCTTGTCAAATGTTCATACTATTATGACTCTAGATTCATGTCTCTAGGTTCTCGATCTGTTTAATAGCCTAATGGTTTATGCTTCTAGGTTATTGTTTGTTATTGGGTATAGGATTTAGTTTCATATGACATACATATACACAAATAGATCATGTTTTTCAAACAATCACATAATCATACAAGTTCACGCTAGCATAGCGAAGTTTTAGGCTTCCATCTAAGCTTCTAGGTTCAAGTGTCTCATACTACTCTATCCCTTCCAGTTAAATTTTCACTCAGAAAATTGTCATTTTCACTCAGAAAATTGCTACAGCCAAATAATTTCACAAATGTCTCGATAACTAAGGTTTTCTAAGCCCACTATACTTGACCGTCCCATACCAGCCAAGCATAGAAAAACAAGTTCTTCCAAAGTTACCAATTATTTACCAAACATGGTTCATCATTCTCCGAGCCCAAGCTTCCTCCATAACCTCAAATTTCTATGTATCCCATACCACATGGAAGCCAAAGTTATAGAATCTTTCTGATCTAGTGTCCTGACCAAACAAGATTCAGTTCTCATACATTTTTAGTCTCTAACTTATGTCCGAAAGTTTTATGCTTTTGATCCGTTGTTATATCATCAAAATGTATTATTGAATTTATATCATCAAAATAAACTCTTATTTATTCAAATAAGTTAAAGATTACATGCTTTAATTCAAATAATAAAAAGGGAGATATAACTTAAAAATAAAATTTAAAAGTAAAAATTTAGTAGAAGTCAAATGAATCTAAAGTGGTCAACATGTCCTTACATTGAAAAAAAGAAACTTTCCATAAAATAAAAACTTTCTAAATGTAGCTACTATTAGATTTCTATTGTCATCATATTCAATTTCCTGAAAATGATAAAAAGAGAGGGTGAGCACATAGCTCAGTGGATCATTCGTCAAACTAATAATTTACTAATTCAAATCAAAAGTACATCTAATTTTAATCACTTACAAGCATTAAGTGTTTCAAACAATATCTTGTTAGTGTTGTATATTTGACCAAAAGGGGTTTTTAATCCTTGATGTTCTTCATTAAAATACTCCTATTCTTGGATGGAATGATAATTCATCTTGTCACATTCCATTGAAAATAAGGATCACATGTCTCCATTCCAAATATTTTAAAACACATCCACACTTAGTGATGTTACTCATATACACTAAGTATATGTAAAGAACACTCATAGCATCACTTAGACTATTATGATGGTACGTGGTTCTTATCTTCACTTTCTCATTTTTAAATTTAAATAAATATGAAACAGGATCATAATAATTACTATTAGAATTTAAATAATCAAGAGAAGATGGAAAACACAAATAACATGCTAGAAAACTCAAAAATAAGCCTAAGCATGATTTCTAAGTATGTTATGCTATTGTGCATGAATTAAAAATATAAAAATATGTGTAACATTTGAAAAAGTTTGTATGAAATTTGAATTTTTACTTAAAAAATTATACAGAATTGACGATGAGAATTTTGGCAAGTCGTAGTTACCCAAATGAGGAATAAAAATCAATTTAGTGGATTTTTGGAAGAAATATATGAATATAATGCATCTTATGGGATATCATAGCCAAAAATATAAGGATATGTGAAATTTTTTATGAAAACAGGATTAGAAAGTTAATTGGGATCGAGATTTGGCAACAATCCAAAAAAAAAAGTAAGAAATTCAGCTGAAAAATAAAAAAAAATAAACTTAAAATATATCCTAAGGTCCGAATTCGATCTGCCAAAATCCAATGAATGGGATTAAAACCAAAACGAACGCCCGGGTGCACTGGATCATCAAAATCCAACGGGCAGAGATTCGTGTACGTAACTCGAGGATGATAGTGCAACCAGAAGCGAGTTCGTTGATTACGAAATTAGATTCGCACACCGTGATTGAGGATCATGCGATAGTCAAGATCGAAGCCGCTTTGAGAGATCGCGAACAGTGCTGCGCTCGAAGATCATCGGACGGTTCAGATCAAAGCTGCGTTGATGAGATCGCAAACAATGTTGTGCTCGAGGATCATCGGACGATCTAGATCAAAGCCATTTTGGATTGATCGCGATCATTGATGCACTCGAGGAAAATCCAACGGTCCAGATTCAAAGATTCTGATCTCTGTTGATTGATCTGAGGTCGATCCAACGGCTTAGATTAAATTCAAAATTTAAAATACAAAAATTATTGAAAAAATAACAAAAAATACGAAAAAATCTGAAAATTCTTAAAAATAGTTTCTAAATTTTGAAAAATATTTCTAAAATTCGAAAAATACTCATTTTGCTCCAAAAATTAGAAAGTACGAAATTATGGAGAATTATGGTGTTTTATTCAAAGAAGAACACAAAACTTTCTAATTTTCTCCCTTGAAAAACCTATATAAACCCCCCTAGGCTCTCAATTTCATTCATTCTAAAAAAATAAGAGTTGAATTCTCCTCTTGTTTTCTCAAAGCTTTCTTCTTGACACCTCTTCCCATCTTCCTTTCTTGTGTGTGTGAGAAGTTCTTCTCTCGAATTGGGGAATTAAGTTGGGCGATCTTCATTAGCATTAGTGCATGGGGGGAATCGCTGCCAAAATTCTCGAAGAAAGCGTCACAAGGTGGAAGTGATTTCTAGAACACCCTTCTGTTCTTATTTGAATTCATGGCATGCTCATTGTTGTGTGTTTTTCACTGAATTCAAAGATTTTCAACTTCAGTTCTAGAATTTTAAATGTTTATTTCAGTATTTCAGTTTTGATTCATATTTGACCAATCATATCATCCATGCCATGTTAGTATCATGCTTAGGCTTTTTAATTAAAGTATGATGCATGTTTTATGAGTGATTCATGAATTGACGGTGTATATTTTGAATTTTAGTTCCTTACATATTCTGAAATTTATTTTATGAGATCATGATATGAGACTTAATCTAAGACAACGGAGATAATAACCACGTACCATCATAGTGGTCATGGCGACACTATGGATGTTCTTTTCATATAAGTTAGGTCATATGATTTTTAGACCTAAGTACTTGAGGATCGTGTACCACTAGTGGGTCATTATGTGTAACGGGTTAATGCCGACATGTGCCACTAACGAGTAGATGCTGAGTGGGCCCTATTTACTTAGTTAAAAACATCAAGGGATTAAAGGCCCTTTTGATCTGAGATTCGACTTAAACAAATTGTTATTTGAAATGCCTAATGATTGCAAGTGTTTGAATTATGATTGTGTTATGAGTTTAAATATGAAAGTTGGTTGTTCAAAAATGATCCAGTGGGCTATGTGCTCACTCTTTCCTTTCTTTTTTTTAGAAATATGTACTCATGGAGCAGTTGAATATAGATAGTTCCTTAGAAAGTTTCTACAGTATTATAAATTTTTTTTAGAATTTTTAAGGGCATGTTGCCCAAAGTTTTTATGTTTTTCTACTGAAAAGTATTTTGAAGTCTTCCGCTGTAACTATTAGTTCTTTTTGAGAAGTTTAGTACTTTAAATTTTTATTATGAATAAAATAGTTTGAATTTTTTTATCTCATTTAATTTGCCTTGATTCTATTTGAAATTTTGTATGAGATATTGAAAAGAAAAGAACAAGTGTTTGTCACTTGTAATGTAGCACCGGCTGGACTCGCCATTTTGTTAAGTCCACTGTCAAGAGAATGGTGGCAATGTACATTGCTTAAAAGATATGGGAATTGGGGTGTTATAATATGATAGCTGAAATTAAAACATGATCAAAATGCTTCAAACTGAAATCTAAATATGCTAAAATTTATAAAATAACATGATAAAAAAAAAATTGAAAACATGAATGCACTAAAGGCTTGAAGTAGTAAAATAGGAGTTCTAAAAATTCCCTCCACCTTATGATGTTTTCTCCTAAAAATTTCAGCAAGGGTTCCCAATGTTCAAGCACTTCCAAATGCCATCACTCAAAAAAACTCATTATAAGACTGAAATTAGAACTTCTAACACAAGAGTGAAAAGAGAAGTGAGAAGAAGTGTCAAGAAGAGGGCAAGAACAAACAAAGAGGGAAGTGTCAACTTTTTGCTTTAGGATGAGATAAAAGTGAGCAAGAAGGGGTTTTTATAGATGTTCATGAGCACAAGGAGGTGGTCTGGGCATGCTCATACTTGGAATCCTTTCCATTCCTCTATGGGGACATTTTAGAATGCATAGATTGAGTGTGCACATGATTTAGAATGTGGGTTGATTTGGTTTCCCATTTTTAGTGTGAACACAAGATATAAGCTTTATTTGATTTTTTATTTATGTGTGAACACAAAAAGGATTTAGAATACTTACTATTCTTTGTTTGGAAGTTAATCTAGGTGTGATATTGTGAGCAAGGCAACTTTTCAATATGTTTTGGTAATTAATTCCTTTTCTTATGCAAACCAAATCAAGAAGATTTGAGAATCTTCTATTTTAAATTAGAAACTTCTAATTTGGATTATTTGGGATGTTTTTGGTGTGTAGAGCATGGTGTATATGATCACATCATGATGCATATTTTTCAGCAACTTCTATTCTTGGATTAGAAACTTCTAATCTTGTTCCTTGAGTGTTTAGAAATATTTTTCAACAACTTCTATTCTTGAATTAGAAACTTCTAATTTGGATTATTTGGGATGTTTTTGGTGTGTAGAGCATGGTATATATGATCACATCATGATGCATATGGAATCATTCGTTCATGATTTCTTAATACTAAGTGGGACTTCTCATAGGGGTGGCATACGTAATCATTTTCATGGCACATGGGATCATTCTACATGAACTCAAATAAAGAAAACGTCCCATGGAGCTTTGGGTAGAGTAGGGTGCACATGATCATGGTGTTCCATCCATGTGACTTACACATATTTGGGATGGCCATGACTTCATGGCTTACAAAAATTAAATAAAAATTAATATCTCCTTATTTACAAGGAATTGTGATTTATAACCTATATTATTAGAATCACATGAACCTAACTAATGCACATTTTAAGGTATGGTTTGGCCCAAGGTGATTTTTCCTAAAAAACTTTCCTTATTTAAGACCTACTGAGGTCATAGGCAAATAAAAATTCAAATCTGGGCCAATTGTTCTGATTTTTGGATATCATTCATTTTGTTAGTTTATGTCATTCCGTTTCGTTTCGAGTTATTTCGATCCCCTAAAGTACCCTAAATGTCAATTCTTTCCTAATTTGCACCCCCTGAAGGATGTTTGGCAAATGAAAATCCTAACCTTGACCAATTGTTTTAATTTTCTGACATGTTATCCGATTAGTTTGTTCATGTCACCTTACTTTATTTCAGATTGGTTTGGGTCCCTACGGGTCACCAAATGAGACTTTTGGAAACTTGCCAAATTTAGCCCAAAAATGAGCTCAATTTCATTTTGCACCCAATTTCACTAAATTGATGATAACTTTCATTTAATTGAGTACAAAGAATCCAGGGAAATACAAGTGGTTGAATGCATGACGTATCTATTAAACTATACTTATATCAAAAGTGTTCACAACATGGCACTATATGAAGCATGGAGTCACCAAAAGCTTCATGTTAGCCATCTTTAAATATTTGGGAACACTGCCTACTTCATGTACCTAATGTATAGAGAAGTAAAGTGTCACACCATGGCCCCCATGCTAGGCCTTTCGTAGTTCTACAGTCGAGCATCGCGCGGAATCATAGCTCGGTGCATGTACCCGCCGAAGCACCGGGACGTGTGACTTTGTTCATTTTCCATTTCTGTTATGTTCAAGTCAAATAATTTCTTTTCTTTGTTCGTTTCAAAATAAAATAATCTCTTACTCAAGATTTATTGTCAAATAAGCTTTCAATATGTGTTCAAATAACATTCAAAATGATATCACCAAATTTCATAGGAAATATTACAGAAAATTAAAGTACCTACGTGATAATGCTCATTTTAACACTAAATTTATTATCTTATAATTGAGCATTATCATATTTTAAGGCTCATTATTTAGTAATTAACTATAAAATATATTTAACTTCTTTTTATATAAATTCATATATTTTC
>JAJIYU010009012.1:0-17388 GCA_030144865.1 Tinospora cordifolia | reverse complement strand
ATACATACATACATACACAATTGTCAATATGAAGTTTTATTTTACTTGTCATCAATAATTGCATTTTATTTTAGGGCATAGATCATTTATTTATTTTTTATGATACGAGATTTATCTAACTAATGCTAAATTATTCCATCCAAACACATCAAATTTTAACATTGCTTTATTTCATAAACCTTTTTTTTTCTGTTGTAATAATAACTTAAGTCTACTTTAATGGAATAATAAATAAGTAAAAATATATTGTCGTAATCATATTTCAAAAAATTGTAAGCGTTATGACTATCAATAAAAATTGGCTTTCCTGTGTTAATTTTGATTAATGAAAAATCTACATTTTCTCATTTATTCTCGTGGATGAACCATATTTTTATTTTTTTTATCCATAATTATGGCTTTAACAATACACCATATATACAATTAGCCATTTAATTTCATTTATCATGGCATTTGCGTTATCAAATTTGGTATCTATGATCATGGTCATTATAAACATTTATTTCTATTGGTAATGGTAATAAATATTTTTCTCATTCATGATCATTAACCATTAGAAAAAAAAAATATCATTCATATTAATGAATAACCTACAACAAGCATGGGAGCTTGATAATTTCTCATCGTATTTTTGAAAAGACATATTATATGATTTTTCATTACAATTTTTTTATTTATCACAATTATCTTTTTTTTTCACATGTGATTTTACATAACTTTTCCTCAAAAGCCTTCATCGCGCTTTTTTATTGCTAATTTGAGAGCATATTTGAAGTGGAAATTAATAATTTTTTTCATTTTTTTCTCCTATATTTGATTTGGTAACTTTGGTGCAATCGATCATACAGAAAATTTCAGGTCAAAGATCATGATATTTTCTATTGCGACTTCAAGTTGAAATCAACCATAATGATCAAAAGATCACATATATTTATATCTCGTAGGATTACAACTATTTGCAAAATCAATTATAATAATCAAACGATCACATATATTCATATACCGTGAGATTGACAAAAATAAAATTTTCATTAGAGCTTTTGGCTGGATTATTATATAGCTTCACACTATAAAAAAATTTCTCCACAATATTTTTAATAGAAAAAAAAAAAAAAAATATATATATATATATATATATAATTCAAATACATAAATATTTTTCTTTCGTAGCTGAAAATATAAATAAAAGTAATGAAAATTGAAAAACCTCCACATCAAGTAAAAATAGATTATTAAAACCTATCATTTTGCCATTCATGTACTCCTCCATTTAATTAAACAATTCCTCTAACCAAGCTTAAAGAGCTCTTGTGTTTACAATGTATCGTAAACTAAAATAGAGAATTATATGAATAATAAAATAAAATGAGAAGAGACGGTGATAAGCTTAAAAGCAAAATAAAAAATAGGAAAAAAAATTATTTATATTTTGATATAGACTTGTCAGTATTGAGGTACATCTATATTCTAAGTACCTCTATTTATAGGCATGGCCATGAAGAGGTAATTAATTTACATAGATAATATTAATTATTTTAAATATTAGAAATTTTAATTTTATTAGTTAATTATTAAATTAAGTCACCATAATGTATAGAGTTTACATAATTCATGTCATAAATCAAGTTTATGATAGTAATCAAATATATTTATAACTCTCAAATATAAATGGCCCATTAAGGTTCCTACTTTGAGACCTTGTAAACTACGTCTAAGAGTTTAGTTTTCGTTTCCTGATTGGAATTTCAAATACATATGACAAAAAGGAAAAATGATGTTTTTACATCAGGAAACGGTCTCAGATTGGCTATGGAACATTCCTTCAAAGTTTGGATCAACACTACTTCAACTGTTTCAGTTCTCAATTAGGTTGGACACCCCACTTTGATGATCGTTTTTGTCTCTAATGGCTATGAGTTTGGACCAAACGAATGCAGGGTCTTAAAGAGAGGTATGAGAGCTTTCAAATGGTTGTAATTGTAGACATTTTGGGTTTGGGACAAAGGAGATAAGGCGTGCTAAAGCGAAGGTGATACAATTGCAAAAGGCCAAAAATTATGATTTTATTGCACGTTTAGAGGTTTGCATGGCTAAATAACTTGCCACATGACCATCCACATATTGGCTCGAATTCTGCTTGAAATAGATGGGAGAGAGAGAAGAACAGAAAGGAAAGAAGGCTAGAAATACAAAAAGTCCCTTGCTTTAATATTAGGGCATTTCCTATGGGTTTAAAGCTAGCTGAGGTGGTACTCAATGGAGCGCCACCTTAGATTTTCTTTTAAAAAAAAGTATTGAGTGCTTAGTTGATACTGAGCGCTTAATGTAGCTTTTTCTCTTTGTTAAGAGGTCTGCAGTGCATTTGATACACTGTAAACCTTTATTTTTTTATTTTTTATTTTAAATATTAGGTGGCATTTATTATACGTTTAAACATTGTTGATGCCCTTATATTAATCTTTATATATATATTTTTTATGCTTATTGTTTCAGATATGAAAGACACATAAAAGTATCCAAAGGATAGAAAAAAAATAAAAAAAGAAAGAAAAAAAATAAGCCACCACGGGAAAGGAAAGGACACAAGTCTAGTGCGCGCCAGCCCACGTGAAGGCCTAATATCTTGTCTCGACTTCACCAATTCAAGCCCATAATTATTTATTATTATTATTTTTTAATTATTTTCTGATGGCTTTACTGTTGGCTTTACTTACCTTTTTGGTCAACACTGATGGCTTGATGACTTTAATAGCTACTTCACTTGCAATTATATTTGTACTTTTATATTTTTAATTGACAATTAATTTTTTTATTCAAAAGTTTTTCTTTAGTTGATTCATGTTAATTTCATTTTTGAGCCCTTTTATAGTTCATACATTATCATTGTACTTAGTTTTTTAACCTTATTGGGTAGGTGCCTCAACTTTAAATCTCACATTATATTACTAGATAAAATTATATATAATCTAAGGAGTAAAATTATTTTTCCTCCTTCTTAGGAGAAACAAAAAAATGTATATCTCTTTTCAAAACCAGTGATATAGTTTTGAAGTGCAAAAACAACTCCTCAATCTATTTGTAAATCAGATTGTGTGATTTACAAATAGTTATTTGATTTGGTTTTGAAGTGTGAAATCAATGATATGATTCGAAATCAAAACTAGTTATTTGATTTTGAAATGCAAAACAAGTTTGCATACCTAGATTGCGTGAGCTCATTTTTGATAGTCAAGATCATTTAATTTTGTATTTTGATGTGTTTATTTTATTTTTAGGTATACCCGTTACATCAAATATCTTATTACTTTATTTTTTAATTAATTTTATTATATACATCAAATGAAATCTTAAATGTGTTTATCCTACTAAATGATCTAATGACTCAAAAAGGGTAAACCAAGTACCTACTTTAAGTACATAGGTTTTCAAATTAGGCCAAGGTTTTGTGAGTTTTTAAGTTGAGTAAATAGCTAAAATTGATATCAAATTAGGTCAAGGTCTTAGAAGGTAAAATTGAATGGATCCAACTGAATCCAAATCCATTAATAAAAAATTTTAACAAGGTGTTATTTTAATTAAAAACAAAATAAAATTTGAACTCACATTTGACTTAAAGATTTTACAGTTATATTTGAATCAAACTTATAAATTGGCTTATAAGATGAAATTTTAGAATCAAAAAATTAATTATAATTAAAAGTAATGAAAAAAATTAATTACACAAGGAATGAAGCTTCCTCAAGGAGTGTACTTTCCTCCCTAACTTATATAATTAAAAGTAATAAAAAATTAATTTGATTCTAGCAATGCTTTGTGACCAATTTTTGTACTCAGTTATTAAAAAAAAAAAATCCTAACAAGTTGCAAGTTTAATACTTTTAATGCAATAAGAAGAAAAGTTGTTTCATTTACACTTAAAAAATATATAAATAAATAATTAGAGCTTATTACAACTAAATTATTTACTGTGATATTTAAGAATTTATTTAGTATATGTTGATTACTTAGAACTTAGAACCCAATAAAACAGTAAAACGGAGCTACCCAGTTTTTTTTTTTTTTTTAAATACATAGATATAAACATAATATTAATTTTTTAAAAACCAACTCTAATAAAATAATTTCTTAATACATAAGATTAGTTTTTTAAAATAAATAATATTAAATCATCCAATAATAATTGCACTATGTTGAGAAAAAATCTCCCATATCTTTCAATTTCTATTTCTTGAGTCTTCGGTCTTTCGACAAACGAATATCTTAGTAATACGAATGAAAGTCTTTATAAAAAAAAACCTTAATTAAAACACCATTTAATTAGATTATAAATGTTTAGGTTGGTATGAATAACTCAATTATATTTTTAGAATTTTTGCAAATTCAAAAATAATTAAATAAAAGGAAGTAAATAGAAATTGTGGATAACCTTTTCAAGACAAAAGGAAGTAAATAGAAAACCCTTTTTATTAAATTATGAAATTGTGTAGTAATATCTTTTAAATTGCATTGAATTATGATCTTGTTTGGCAGCTATTGGAGCAAAAAAAAAAAAAATTTAAGCTTTTAGGAAAGGAGAGAGAGAGAGAGAGAGAGGCTAATCTTTTAAAACTGATGATGACTTTCTGCTAAATTCATTTGTCATATTCTTCTTCTCTTGTTTTGCTTTGTAATTGAAAGAGGAAGAAAATGGATGATCTCATTCTGGCTGTTGTTAACCCTGTTGTGGAAATACTTGCTAATCTATTCATTTCGAAGCTTGTTTTCTGTTGTGGCGTGAACGGCCATGTCGAGGAAATGAAGTCAGAGCTTCAGGAAATTCAAAGGACATTAAAAGTCGCCAGTGACGCTATTGAGCGCCAGCTCAGGCATTGCAGGCATTGAGCGCCAGCTCAGGCATTGCAGAGCCACATATTAAAAAAAAATTAAAATTAAAAAAAAAATAAAAAACAAAAATATGGGCATTGAGCGCTCGGAATTGTCCGAGCGCTCAATGCCCAGGGGAGTTGATGGCGCTGACGTGGTGCTCCATTGAGCGCCACGTCAGCGCCACCAACTCTCCATTGCGGATGCCCTAACAATGAAAATTTTCATGCTTGGATGGAGGAAATCAGGGAAGTTGCACGTGACTTGGATGATATTCTTGGGACCTTCGATCAAGAAAAGAAGGCAAGAAAGGATCAGAGCTGCATCAAAAGGTGTGTTTTTCTCCCTAAAACATGGTCTCACCAATGTCAAACCAGTCACAAGATCTTAGCAATTCAACCTAAGATCGACAACATCAAAAGAAAAACAAAAGAATATCTTAACAAAGAAGTAAAAGGAAACTCTGCAGAAGAGTACACACGTCGTTGGAGACAAGTCCTACCCAATACCAAAGAAGGAGATTTTGTTGGGTTCCAGAAAAGCACAGCAGCATTGGTGAATGAGTTGTTTAAGGAGGAGGATGGGACGCAAGTTTCAGTGGTTTCAATCGTGGGCATGGCTGGTTCAGGTAAAACTACACTTGCCAAGCATGTTTATATACGTGATTATATCAAGTCTCATTTCGATTGTTGTGCTTGGGCCGATGTATCCAAAGAGCGTAATGTAAAAAGCGTTATGCTTAGACTCCTGCGAGAAGTCAAAGTGCTCCAAGAGGATAGAGGACAAGAACTTCAAGAGGTGGTGCTGATGGAGAAGCTTAAAATCTTCTTGGAACAGAAAAGATATTTGGTTGTTCTTGATGATGTATGGACACGAAAGGCCTGGGACGATCTCAAAAATGCTTTTCCAAATGGGAAGATCGGAAGCAAAGTAATGCTTACAAGTCGTTATCAGATGGTAGCTGCTCATGCTGATCCGCGCAACCATCCTATTGTACCTGAAATGTTGACAGAAGAACAGAGTTGGGCTTTGTTCTGTAAGAAGACATTTAGAGGTGAAAATTGTCCTGAAGACAAACAAAAGCATGGAAGAGAGATGGTTGGAAAATGTGGTGGCTTACCTTTGGCTATTGTTGTGTTGGGAGGTCTCGTATCAGGAAAAACCAAGTTGAATGAGTGGGAAAAGGTTCGCAAGAACATAAAGTCGCGCTTGAGTAAAGAAGATCAACTCTATCGCATAATGGCTTTAAGCTACGATGATTTGTCTTGCCCATTGAAATCATGCTTCCTCCATTTGAGCCTTTTTCCTGAGGACTACCGAATCAAAACAAGGAGATTGATTGGGTTATGGATTGCAGAGGGGTTCATACATGAAGAAGGAAATGAAACATTAGAAGATGTAGCAGAGAACTACTTAGAGGAGTTGATTAGCAGGTGTATGGTACAAGCAGCAGAAATGAGTTCAATAGGAAGGGTTAAGCATGTCGTGTCCATGATGTTCTACGAGATTTTTCCCTGGAGAAGGCAAAGGAAGATGCTTTCCGTGTTTTTCTTGAAAACAGCTCAAATGCAGCAGATTCATTGAAAAAATCTCGTAGACTAGTCATTCACACTGACAAGGATGTGGCTGAATTCGAGACGTTTGCTTCTCTCAAGCATTCCACTCAATGTCAACGTTCTCTCCATTTTTTCACCATGAAACCTTCAAGTTGGGAGTTCATTTGCACAAACTTCAAGCAACTTAGGGTGCTTGACCTCGAAGGTTTAGGCTATACCTGGAAGCTTCCGAGGGAGATAGGAAATTTAGTTTCCCTAAGGTATTTGGGACTGAGGAGAACACCCATAGTAGATAAAATCTCACCCTCTATAGGCAATTTACGGATGCTAGAGACACTTGATTTATTTGCTTACAATTACTCACCTAAGTTCGAGATGCCAAATGTGATATGGAAAATGGAAAACTTGAGGTGTCTATGTTTTCCTATTGGCACGGACACTAGGCATGTTCGCATAGATAACTTGACAAAACTGCACACACTAATAGAAATAGAGGTTGGGAGTTGGATGAAGAGGTTCTCAAATTTTACTAATCTAGTGAGATTGGGGATAAGAGGGAAGTCAATAGAAGAATTAAAAGAAATATTGGACTTCGTTGATAAACTCATTTGCCTTCAGATTTTGTCATTAAGGTGGGATTATGATGATGATGAAAAAATGTTTCATAGCCTGGCAGCATTAGGAAACTGTCGTCAACTTCTTAAATTGCACTTGGATGGACCGATACAATTCTTGCCCAACCCCGACAAATTCCCTCCAAAGCTCACCACTTTAAAGTTTTTTAGAACTCAAATAGAGCAAGATCCTATGCCAATACTAGAAAAATTGCCCAACCTTACCAAACTCGAATTTCTCAACCAATCATATGTGGGAAAGAATATGGTTTGCTCTGCAAAAGGGTTTCCTCGCCTTCAATGTTTAAATCTCACATACGCGTATGGGTTGAAAGATTGGATAGTGGAACAAGAAGCAATGCCTAGTCTTCTACATTTGCAAGTTTCTTGTTGTCTAAGACTTAAGATGGTTCCTGAAGGATTAAGGTTCATCACTAACCTTCAAGAGCTAAAGATCACAAATATGCCTTCTTGGTTTCAGCATCGTATTGCTGAAGGGGGCAAGGACTGGTACAAAATTCAGCATATACCATCCATCACAATCTATACCGGGTGAGATCATTTGTTCAAAAACTTTTCTTTTCTTTCTCCTATTCTTTTGTGACAATTTTAACATGTTAGCTCACACTTGAACTAATTGGATATTCTGATCCTGTATCACAAGTTAGATAATCCAAAAATAGTGAACCTCCAAGTCTGCAATAAAGTCTTCTTGCTCCAAGCATGTCTTGTAATCTGTGACCCAATAAGCCATTAACTTGGAGTGGTGGAAAACCTGACATTTAAAAAGATTTGGGTCCATGGTTCTAAGCTTATCAAATCAATCTTTGAAAATTGAGTCGATTAAATGACATATCAGTTTAATCAAATGAAGTAAATTAGTCATGTTTGTATGATCTTACATCATCAATTGGCAATAACTTCTTTTAGATTCAGCCAATTTCCACTTTTTTTAGTGCTCCTACACAACTGGTTGCTTGTGGTAAAGATCCACATCCTCCAGTAAGTTGATTCTGTTCTGTGTCTAATGGTATACATTGCTTTTTACTGTAGTAGGTATCAGCTGTCAAATTGCTTCCTTCATAAATTTATGCTAGAGCTTTCTTCAAGAATCATTGGTTGATCTTGTTCTTCATTCATTAAACTTGTAAAGATTTTTTTTTTCTCTCTAAGAGACTGACACCGATCTTTTACGCATGTGTTTAGGCATGTTAAGTTCTACAATAACTGCGTGTCCTGCCCCGAGACTGAAGTTTTTGGCGAGCCTGAAGATTAAATATGCTCATGAGAACTGAAGGGAGCTTATCATATCTGAATGAGATTATCATAATGTAGAGAATTAGAGGGACATTCTGATTGTTTCCCTTTTATTGTTGTCAAATTAAAGTGTTGCCAAGCATCACAACAAGTTGTTCTCCATTTTAAACCTATTGCCTCAAGTGTGCCTTAGAACTTGGAATTGATTGAAACCTATTGTCAAAAATTCACTAGATTTTCTCAATTTGTTGGCCTTCATCTGATGAAGAACAAGCAGCTATAGCAATCAACTTTGCTGATTCTGTAGCCAAATGCTCAAAATCAAGACCATTGATCACAGATTGCACTTGAACCTTCCTGTAGGTATAATTTGTACTAAACCTAATTGGAAGATTAAAATGGAGTGATTTTGCAATAGAGGTGATGCCTCTTCCTGCAGAAACACAACTACTATTGCTTTGAGATGAGCTTGCAGCCATATTGATTCTAGTCCTTCAATGCTCCGATACAATATAAAGCTTCCACATCAACTAGATTAACAATCAGAAACAGAGAGAAAAGAAATGAAGTCTCTGATAGTTCTTGAAGCTTAGCAAGAAAATCTACTTCAAAGATTTTGGTAATGGAGTATTAAGGTAATGTTTCATCTTCAAAACTTAGAAAGACAACTATAAGAACTTAAATTTGGAGGATTTGGAGCAGACTTATTTGGCCAACCAACAGATCTCGAGCAGTTATAGAACATTTAGGTTGTGTTTGGTTGGCGAGAAAATTAGAATTTTCTCAAAAAAAATTTTGACTTTCTTAAGAAAATAAAATTTTCTCACCAAAATTTTCTCAGCTTAAAAGGTGAGAAAATAAAATTTCCTCGTGAGAAAATTTTGTATACATCAATTTAAAAAATAAATATCTATAACTAACTTTTATTAAATTTTTTCATGTTTAACCAAATAAATATGAGAAAATTTTCTAAACAACATTTTCTCGAGAATTTTTTTTAAGAAAATAATATTTTCTCAAAGAAAATTTTCTTAGCAACCAAACATACCCTTAAATATTGACGAACAAGGAAATGAAGTCCTAATATTTAAGCAGAGATCTAAATGTAATAAGTGAAAATCCAAGCAAATTTGTAATACTTAAAAAAAAGGAAGAAATTTAGTAAATAAAAGATAATGAATACGATATTAATAATAATAGAAATAATAACGATAACGATATCAATGAATGATAACAATAAAAATAATAATAACGAGTTGTAGATGAGGAAAAAAAATTGAATAACACTGACAATAATCATAAAGTAAAATAATAGTGAAATAAGATACCAAAAAGAATTATGATAAAATATATAAAAAGAAAATAAAACAATAATCATAAAGAATTATGATGAGTTGTAGAATTATGGTACGAAATACGATAACGATAAAAAATCAAATAAAATAAATTATATAAAAAGCAAATAAAATAAATAAATACTACTAATAAGAAATAACAAATAAAATAAATAAATACTACTTAAAAGAAATAATAGTAATCTGCCCATAATAGATTCAACAACTGGTATTGTACTTAAAAAAACAAAGAAGCCAAAAAAATAAAATAAAAAAAATCGAAGAACAATAAAAAAAAAAAAAGAAATAAAAATTTGATTAAATAAATGGAAAAAAAGAAAGGACAAATACCAAAAGACACAAAGAAAAATAAAATAAAATAATGAAAGAAAAGGAAAAAAAAATAAATAAAAAAAGAAAAAAAGGGAAAATGAAATAAACAGAAAGAAGGAAAAAAGTAAAAAGAAGAGGGAAAAAAAAAAGAAATAATAAGAAAAAAATAATGACTGAAAAAAGAAAGAAGCAAAAAAAAAAAAAAAGACATAAACAAATCAATCATAAGAAAAAAGTGAAGAATAAAAAAAGAAAAGGAAAATTTGAAATAGAAACAAAAGATTCAAAGAAAAAAATAAAAACAAAATAATGAAATAAAAAGAAAAAAGAAAAGGGAAATAAAAAGAAAAAAGTAAAAAAATATATATAATAAAAATAAAAGAATGAAAGATAAAAGACTAAAAAAAGATAAAATAGATAAAAGAAAGAACATAAAAATATAAAAGAAAAAAGGGGAAGAAAAAAATAGAAGATATAAAAAAGAAATAAACTAACAAATGAAAAGATAAAAAATGAAGAACAAAGAAATATATAAAAGGAAAGAAACATAAAGGAAAAAAGGAGCAGAAAAGAAAAAAAAATTAAAGTAAGAAAATAAAAAGAAAGAAGAAAGAGGGAAAATTATTTAAAGAAAAATAATGAATAAATAAATACAAATAAAAATAAAAAGTAAAAAAAGAAAGAAAAATAGAAATGGAAAGAAAAAAAGAAATAAAATGTTGAAAATACAATTAAGATAGTTAATTGAGAAATTAGTAATAGTACTTCACTAAAATTATAAATTTCGTATCAGATGTGAATAATAATCCCACATATTTAATATCTCAAACCCCAATTACGTTTGAAATGTTTAACATATTGTTTGACATCATTTTAATTCTAGATTTCAACCAAAATTTTAAGTTTTAGAAGATTAATATCCCAAATGATAAATAATTTAAATTTCAATTAGATTTATAATTTTCAGAATATGTTTTATACATAAGATAATGTAGTAAGATAAAATAAAATTAATAAAATAAAATAAAAATATGCATACACATATATGATTATAAATACTTAATATCAATAAGATATTATTTGATAAAAAACTGTGTAAGTTATTATGTGTATATTACCCATAGCCCCATCTTAGGTCCACTTTCTCAAAATTTTCAATCTAAGTTATTCTGATCTTAGTTTCTCTCTTTTTATTTTTAATACTAATTTTTCATCTTTGTAATGTGGGACTAATTCTTTATATTCTAGTAAAACACTTCCTCTAACACCTTCATCACAAATAATTAGCGCCGTCATTCTCTTCTTTTCTTTGGCCGAGAGTGACTAGTCTGAAAATTTTCAAGAATTTGAAGTTTCTTTGAATTCTTGATGTGGTTGCCAGATTCATGTTTGATGATATTCCTCTAGAGATTGGAGAATTAATTCACTTAGGGTCCGTTTGGTACACAGAATATGATAGGATTATTTTGATGGAATAAGATAGAATGAGATAGGATTTGATATAAAAATTTTAAAAAAATATATTTAAATAAAAGTAAAAAAAAAATTAGAGGTGGGATAACTCAATCCCACTATTTTTTATGGGATTGAGTTATCCTACCAACTTAAGATAAATAAGTGAACCCGGATAAATTTTTATCCTATCTTAATAGCTCTAAACACTGGCTTATGACAAAAATTTGTACAATCTTAGTCCTATATGGTGTAACAAAGAGGCCCTTAAGGTACTTGAGACTGGATACGCAACTTTCAAGGAGCCAATTCTCGTTAACTTCCCCTGTAGTAAACTTATAGATGTTACAAACTCTCAATGTTCGTGATGCTTCATGTAAAAGTTGTAAGATACCAGATGTGTTATCAAAGATGGAGTAGCTAACATATGTATCATTTACTTTTATCACACCCACTCAGCACCTTTGCTTTGACACTTTGATCAACCTTCACACTCTAAAGGTTGTAGAAGCCGGGAAGTGGATGATGAGTAGTGACAATTTTGCAAACAACTTAATATTATCTATTATTCATAAACATTCTTTCATTTTCTACAGAAGAATCACTACTACCTTCGTGGGTTCTAGAGTCACATTAGTGCGCAATTGATGGTGATATATAATAAAAAACATGTGAGGCTAAATAAATCAATGCAAGGTAAAGGGATGAGGCACATTAAATGTTTACACAATTCAATCATCGCCTACTTTTGTGGGGCCTAGCCCAAAGCAAAGGATTTCACTATGATCAATCATGCATAACAACTATACATTGTTGCAACATGTTTTATGACGTACACACTGAGGCCTATAGTAAAACCCTAGCTCCCGATCACCCAATCAGACATGGGCTAAATTACTAAAAAGACATTTGGTGTAATACATGTTAAGAGATAAATAAATGTTAAATAATAATCACGGGATCAACCAAAGGTTGGACATGCTAGTTCATTGTCATCTCACAATCAGTGATCATAATGTACACTAGATAACATTAATTATGATGTAATAAATAAAATGTAAAATAAATATCATGTACTAATTTTCATATAATAAAATAAAAATAAGTCCATAATTAAATTTGGCACAGGTTGTTATATTAATATTGAATTAAAATAATTGAAAACACAAACATTGGCCTGATGGCCGACTAGTAATAGGTCAAAAGACTTCATCAGGGTTTAATAGGTCACGCCCGATTTAGTATGTGCATGAAAAAACATAAAATGGAAAGGGTGAGCTAAAAGGAGTCCAGTGGATCAACTCAAACACATCTCAAGTATTATAATAATTGAAACAATGGCATGCATACACTTTTAAACATTAGACATCACAATTAGTTATTTTTTTAATGGTTGTCATTAAGACCGAAAAGATTATATTCAGTATCTCCCCCTTCTTTGGTTTAAGGTATAGTCTAGGGACACCTTCTAAAACAAGCATCAACCTTCAACACACCTTCTCGTAAAGACATCTTCTCGTAAAGACATCAACTATTGGATACACTTTTAAAGTAGGGGTCAACCTACGAGTAGACCCTAAGCAAAACTATATAGAAGTTATACAAGAGAGTGGTGCAATATTAGTCCATAGCCCTAAACACAGCTTATAACAATTGTAGACTTGTTGATGGTGATCAAATATAGATACACCACGTTGAGCTTACTAGTCTAGGGACAATACCCACGATGATCAAACATAGATATGTTGTGTAGTACGTAGTTAATATCTTAATCATCTTTATTTAGTGGAGGTCATAATAAATCAAAGTAAACATTCTTCATATATGCATACATGCATTAAGATATTAAATAACTAGAATTTAATCATCATGCATAGGACATCAATTGAGTTAAATACATATGAACATAATATGATATTTATAATGTCCTAACATGCTTCTAGATTTCACATGTACATGTAAACATTCATGAATATTAACATACTAGCATGACCCTAATAATTTACTTCAGTATAGTAAATAATTAACTACGTCAATTATCTTAATTAAAATAATATAGGAAAGATAAAGATATCATTTCCACTTGTACTCGTGTTCCAATGTCTCAAAATTTATACTATTTCGAAACTATCCGAGATGTCAACTTAAATTATATAAAATATTATTTTTAGTAGTTCATGATAAATTTAATATTTAAACTTTTATTTTTTTTAATTCTATAACTCAATACGAATTTTTTAAATATTTTTTTTACTAAAACATTATTTTTATTAATAGTAGCAGTGCACTATTTACACACTATTGTCCTAATTTTCTATCATGGACTTAGCCAAAATTATTTTTCATCTATAAAAATTATTGATCACTATATGGTTCAATTAATTTTTGAAAGTCCAATAAAAAATTTTATGCACACTTTGCATGATATTTTCACTTAATATTGAGTATAAACATATAAAATCTTTATTTTATGTGTACTAATATTTATTAAAAATTTATTATTTTATATTAATTTTTAGCAATCGAAAATTCTAACTTTTCATCTCCAATTATTTTTATTTTCTTATTTTATATTTTACAACTTTATTTTACACACGATGTAATTTAAATGCATTATAGGTCTTATATGTCAATCTTTAGGCCATAATTTATAAGTATATTTTATTATTATATTTTTAAGTGATTTTTTAAATTGTTTTTAGATGCTGATTTTACACACTAAAAATATTTATTATTTTTTAAAAATTTTGATTAACTTATAATATTCAATTTTTAAGCTGCAAAATCTATCTATGAATATGTTACATCCATCTCATATATCTTAAGATATAAATGTGTATTTTACTTTTTATTTTTTTACATTATAATGTGATTTTTTAACCTTTTTTTTGTGAATGATTTGAATGAGAAAAAGGAGAGGATGGATATAGTATAAGGTTTTGATGAGAAATTGTTAATTGTTAATGGAAAGTGTGAGAATAAATCTCGGCCTTTGGATCATAATCATATGGGACAACCAATGAGACTCCTTGGGTGGCTAGGGCTTTTTTTTTTTTTCCCTATTTCCACTAAATGCACGAGATTTCCTTATTTCTTTAGTTTCCAAATTCTCCTCTTTTGTTTGGAAACTTTTTGAACATAATGTATTTCTCTTTATTTTTCTCATTAAGTGATATCCCATCTTGCTACCTTTAGGAAATTCTTTCCTTATTATCTAATTACACAAAATCTACTTCTTTAATGAAGGAATTTAAATTAAACATTTAAACTTTAAATTTATATATATATATATATATATATATATGTGTGTGTGTGTGTGTGTGTGTGTGTGTGTGTGTGTGTGTATGTATATATTTTGGCGCCATGTTTAAATTAATAATCCTGTCCTAGGGGTACTATAACGAGCCACCAGAGACTTCATTAAAACACCTTAGGAGCTTTAAAACATAGTAATTCTTGAGAGAAAATTCTTGGGTCTTTAGAGAGTTGCATTGCATAGCTCAATTTAAAGAACACTGGAGAACTTAGTAAACGAAGATTTTAGAAATAGTTATAACTGGGTTTTTGAGCAAATTCCTTCCAGTAAAAAGCATGATTTCACTCTTTTATATGAGGTTTATGAGTTTATGTGAGTTAATAATTGTTTTAACACAAAAATTTGGCAAAAAATTGTGTGAAAAGTAGGTCAGAGCACAACTTTAGTAGGAAAGTCACTTTTGGAGCACCCTTTGAAGAGAATTGTTCACATGTTAGAACTTAAGTTCGAAGCGAAAATTTCATGTATTTTTTGTTGAGATTGGACATTCTTAGAAATTATAAATTTCTCCCTAAAATCCTCAATGATTGTGTATCATGTTTTTAGGGTGACTTTACAATTAATTGACCTAAAGTAGTAAGATAAACTTGAAATTTGGTGAACATGTTGCTTTGATATTTAGAGTTATTGTATCAAAATTTTGTTTCAAAATAATAAGGATAGATAGGACAAATGTATAAAAAGAATGATTGTTTATCACTAACCTAGACCTAAAAACTAAGACCTAATAATGGAGTCGGAAAATATATTAAATGAACTTAGAAAATGTCAAATAAAATTGTAATTTTAACTAAGAGGATCCAAGATAGATCTAGAAAATTTTGCGAAAACTCAGTATAGAGATTGATCGCAAAAAAATTGGAACATTTGTCATGCCGTGACAACTATAAGAGCAAAATATGTTAAGTATGAAGTATGTGATTGTTTGACCATCTTTGACCCAATTTGACTATGTTTGACCAAGATATGATATGTTGACCTTTCAAACTAGTAGATGGTCGAGTTTGACCATGTTGATGACCTTTGACCATAAATTGACTAAGTTGACTATATGGTTGACTAGCTTTGATCAAGGATGATAAAGTTAGGGTTGAGTCAAGTTTTGTGTAAAAACTGAATTACATGTAAATTGCGCAGGGTTAAGCATTAATGAGATATGAACAATTGCAAGAACGACACCAAAAATCTCATATTGTCATGAATAGAATTTTTTTAATTTATCAATTAAACTTGATATTTTATTTTGAAAGGAAATAACTAGTTATTCCATGTGTTAAGATAACATCATGGTTCTATAATAAATTAGTTTTAAATGCGCACCAACACGTAAGGGCCAAGCATAGGATCAAGGTAGATGAAACAATTGAGATAAGCACTTGAGGGCTACAGTTTGGGTATTCGAAGAATACTTCTAGGTTTGGTCTACTTGAATGGCTAATACGCTTGACTTTCAACCCACTGGAGTAGATTTTTGGATCAAATTTAATTTTGAAAACCCTAGCATGTGATTTGAAAATGGCTTTAAAAGGAAAGGATGCGTAGATGAGCTTGACAATTATCTCTTTTATAAGGATGATGTACTGCATTTCATTGCATATTATTTACTGCTTGTACATATATGCATTATTTTATAGAATGCTTTCGTTAAGTTTTGTTTTGATTTCAGTACTCATTAAGCCTATTGTTGAATTTCGGCTCACTTCTCTACTATTTTTTAATAGTTTAAACCCTTTTGTTGTTAATAAGGGCAAAAGTGTCATGATTGCTTAGGTTCTATTAGTATTATGTCATTAAGTTTGTTTGTTGGCTTTTTAATGTATAGACTAAAATAATAGTGAGTTATTGATCTGTTATCACCTATGAACTATACAACTATTATTTTTTTTTTAAAATGTACTATTTCTTATTTCCTATTAGTTTCTTATATATACATGGAAAAAACTTAATCCTAACTATTGTTCACAAAGATTCACTCATTTTCCACAGGATCATCATCGCATCTCACATCAGTGTTCACCCTGGACATTAGACTCTTGACTACATATCATTGTAGTTAATGTATGGAGAAATAATTGTATGTGGTGGTCATGTGTTTTGTCTACTCTTGAGTTAAATAAAGTGTGAATAAGCTCTATATATACTAATGTACATGATGATAGTTGTCCCTGTGCTCATTTTGTGGAAAAAAAAAGATATTAATGATAATTAATTGGTAAGAAAAATTTTATGGTAACAAATTTTGAGTATTTTTATTATTTTTTTTCTTATATTAATATGGATCATCAACCTTTAGAACAATGCATGAAATAAGTATGTAAAAACCTTGTGAAACTTCAATTTTTTTCTTGCAACCATCATTTAGATAAATAATCGATGAAACTAAATGATTTTTTTTTTTTTTTGAAGTACTAGAAGGCATGATGGTAATAAAAAGGCAATGCTTTTTCCTTATTTATGAATTATGACAGCATAAAAAATTGTACCACATATACTTAGATTCCATTGGTTGAATGACAATAAATATTGAAGTTCCAGTCATATTAGTGCCTTTAGTAAAATAGATATCCCAAGTTCATGATAATGAGTATAAATTACATATATTTTATATTAGTTTCTCATATTTTTGGTACTAAACATTTGAGTTTTGCAGTCATAGGGCTAAA
>JAJIYU010009011.1:0-17412 GCA_030144865.1 Tinospora cordifolia | reverse complement strand
GTTTAATGCGCGATCCAAAATTAAGGTATATTTTCTTTAGGAATGAAACTGTACAATTTATATATATATATATATAAATATATATATATATCATTGTGTTCAGATTTATGAGTAAAATATAGATATGTATATTATTTGTACCCTCGTTGACCTAAAAAAATTATATGATAGTTAAAAGTTGATACATAGGGGGTATATTCATTAATACTAAATTTTAGTTGGTGGGTAATGAAATGTCCAGAATGAAACTCTGAACTAAATGACACTAAAATTAGAATTTTTGGAGGTCAATGGATATATTAAATTTGTATTTATGCGATTTGATGATCAATTCATAAATATAGAAAAAAATGTATATAGGGTAAAAATCATGATAAATAATAGAAAAAATATTTTATAAAAGTGGCTGGTTATTGTATACCAAAGGTGGAACACATATTGACAATTCATATTTGTAGTATTTTGAGTTAATATTAAAGGCTTAATTGACATTGTTAATCATGTTGACCTTGTCGATTTGATAGGTTGGCGAGGGTTAGGTTTAGATAGAGTTGACTATAGTTGACTAAGTCAATCCTTTGATTGACCAAAGACCATAAAGTTAGAATTTGAGTCAAGTTTTATATAGATATTAAGAAACAAAGTTGATCATGCAGGATCAAACATCAGCGGGACGCGACTAGTTACTAGAAGAGCACTGGGAGCTGAGCATCATTTTGAGTAGTGTTTTCTAATTTATCACTTAAACTTGTTATTCTATCATAAATGAAATGTTTTTACATATTGAAATGCATTTGCAATCTTTAAATCTGATTTAAATGAAAATGTGCACCGAATATCGAGGTCCGAGTGCAGGTTAGGGTACTGGATGTAGTAGAACATTGAGGATGAGTGGTTGTCGAACCTAAGGGTATGATTGGGCCAGGTCTATCAATTAACATCTCCTAGAGCATTGAGGAGGAGTGGTTGTCGTATTCAGGGGTATGGTCAGGTTAGATCTATCAATTGGCTCCTTGTGATATGATATGAGTATACGCCTAACCGTTGGGTTTCTCCTGCTCGAGTGGATTTATGTGTTTTCGGCATTAAAAATGTTTTCAAAGTGGAAGGTGTACGACTGCATTGTGGATTTAGCATTCATTAACTATTGCACTCATTCACATTATTATTGTTTTGCATTCATACATGACATTATTTTTCTGGAATTCTTATTCTAAGTTATAGATTAGGTTACATTACTCACTAAGCCGCTGTGTACAAAATTGGTTTACTATTCTAACATTTCAAGTTCTTCTTCTGAAGATAAGCGGAAGAAGATGGTCATCGCGCAAAGCGCACCACGTTTACTTCGATAGGTTTTCTCACGTGGTTTACTGTTTTGAGAGTTAGTATAATGTATAGGAAGTGAAGAGAATATTGTAGATATTTCGACTTAGACATTATGTGACTACTACATTTAGGACACTATATATATAATTTACTTTTGTTAAAAAAATTTCTACTGTAATTATTTGTTCTAGTTGCTTCCGCATTTATTATAATTACTTTGATAGTGTTATGTATGGTGTTGTGAAAAGGCTTAACAATGTTTTGGGCAAGCTCAGTTTGGGAATGGGTTTGTCAGAACACTGTGCTAGTCGATTTGTCCTTCTCCCTAGGGAAGGGGTCCTGACAATGTTGGTATCAGAGACTAAGGTTTTCCAATTAAAGAATAACAATTGATATTAACCTAGGGCACTTCAGAGTAATCGTGAAAATTAGGAAAACCCTAAGAATTATTTAGAATAACACAGCAGAATTATGGATGAAAACTTTCTGACTTTTGATTGACCGGAAGAGGAACTAAGTGAGAGTGGTCATATCATGAGGGGAATTTGACTGTCATTGGAGTTAGTGAGTTTTATGATATAGACTTTGAACCTAAGGGATTAAAGTATTACTTGGAGATAGCTACCTTAATGCGTAGTTATCTTTTATTATAATCACTAAAAGTTGTAGTCTACTTAATCATGGGAAATAATGAAAAGTTAATGTTTTATGTAGACCACGATGCCTCCTTGACGTGGGAAACCACGTAAGATCATGAAGTCGGTGCCACCACCGCCACCTCCGATTCAGCTCGAACAGGATCCCATCCAAAGGCTCGAGGCTATGATCAGGGCGTCTACTGAGGCTACTCAAGCCTAGACAGCCTTATTGAGAGAGAGACTGGATAGGATTGAGGCTAAGCAATAGAAGGCTGAGCCAATAGCACCCCCTGTGCCAGTTGTACCTGAGAGAGCTGTAGACCGCACAGAGGTAGCCCCAGTGAAACAGGGAGATGAGGCTACTCATGATTGCCTTCTAAAGAGGTTTCTGGATTTGAGACCCAAAGAGTTCCATGGGGGTTTGAGTTTAGACGTAGCGAAGAACTGGCTTTGCAACATTGAGAAGAATGCTAAGACGTTGAAGTTGTCCGAGGAGAATCAGGTACTCTTTGCTACACATATGCTCAAAGATGAAGCTGCGATCTGGTAGAAGGCTACCTGGACTATAGAGGGTCAATTACTATATGGGCTCCTTTTCGAGAATTATTCTTGAGCGCTTATGTTCCTAAGGCGGTGAGGGAACATAAGAAGGTGGAGTTTCTGCCCTACAGCAGGGTGACATGTTAGTGAGGGAGTATACCCACAGATTTCTCCGACTAAAAGCGTATGCATCTGAGTTAGTCGGTAACCCGAGGGAGAGAACATGATTCTTTGGTCCAGGCTGAGGGCCAATATTAGGTAGGTGACATCGACATCTACTGAACACCCGATGGTCTAGATAGTATAAGGTGCCACAGTATAGCCACATCAGCAGTTAGAACCCCAATCATTAACTCGGGGCAATTATCGTGGTGGAACTCAAGCTATTAGATACCTGAGGAAGAGGAAGTGTTTGGGAGGACAATGCAGAGGGGGACAAAGTCAGCCATCTTCCATAGTCCTGATTGCTGCCACCCCGGTTCAGACGTATCAACAATGGGACAACCACTAACTTAGTATGGGACTTGATGTAGAGGTCAAGAAAGGAACTGAGATTTAGGACGTACAGGTTATGGGCCGACCCAGACATATCAGGCTATGCATGGACATCAAATTTTATGTTATCAGTGTGTTCAGCCAGGCACAGATGATATGAGTCCCTATGTTTGTTCCAACTTTCAATGTACCCGTACTACTATTACTCGAAGGAGAGCATAGGCCATCACACAGCCTGATCCGGAGGCTACCATGACTCTAGTAGAAGGTACCGTTTTTATTTTAGATTCTACCTTATATGTGTTGATTGGTGCTGGGTCTACCTTATCATTCATCTCTAGACACACTGTAGACAGATTGGGACTTAAACCCCTTAGGTCACCTACTTGGCTCATGTTGAGTGCTGCAGCTGGGGAATGCATTTACCCTAACCTGATTTGTGAGGGTTGTTTGTTGAGGTTGGGTGACTTGGAGACCATTGTTGACCTTCTGGTGTTAGAGTTCCTAGAGTTTGATGTTATAATAGGAATAAACTAGCTAGCTGCGTACCATGCGCACGTCTACTATTTTGCCAAGAAGGTGGTACTTCAAATACTAGGGCAACCTCTTATTAGTTTTTAGGGTAGTGCTTCTAATAGATCGATAACTCAAGGTAGAATAACGACTCAGTCTGAAATTGATACTCTAATCGATCTAACCACCATAGATGAGGGACCTTCACGGGCAAGTGTTGATGAGATTCTTGTTATCAGAGATTTTCCTAATGTGTTTCGTGAGGATTTACCCGGCTTGCCTCCTAAGTGGGGAATCGATTTCTTTATTGAGGCTATTCCAGGGACACAACCTATTTCATCTTTCCTTATCGAATGGCGCCTAAAGAATTGCAGGAATTGAAGGTGCAGCTAGAGGAATTAATGAGTAAGGGTTTTATTACCCTTAGTGTGTAGCTAGATGTATATAGGGTAAAAATAATGATAAATAATAGAAAAAAAATATTAAATAATATTGTATAACATTATGAAATACTTATTAGGAAAATATATAACATAAGAAATAATATTTATGTATTGAACCGCCATATTTATAAAAGTGGCTGGTTATTGTATACTAAAGGTAGGACACATGTTGACAATACATATTTGTAGTATTTTGAGTCAATATTAAAGGATTAATTGACCTTGTTAATCATGCTGACCTTGTCGATTTGATAGGTTGGCGAGGTTTAGGTTTAGATAGAGTTGACTACAGTTGACTAAGTCAATCCTTTGATTGACCAAAGACCATAAAGTTAGAATATGAGCCAAGTTTTATGTAGATATTGAGAAACTAAGTTGATCACGCAGGATCAAACATCAGCGGGACACGATCAGTCACTAGAGGAGCACCGGGAGGTGAACATCCTTGTGAGTAGTGTTTTTTAATTTATCACTTAAACTTGTTATTCTATCATAAATGAAATGTTTTTACATATTGAAATGCATTTGTTATCTTCAAATGTGATTTAAATGAAAATGTGCACTGAATATCGAAGTTCGAGTGCGGTTTAGGGTATTGGATGTGGTAGAGCACTAAGGACGAGTGGCTGTTGTAGCCGGGGGTATGGTCAGGCCAGGTCTATCAATTGGGCTCCTCTAGATCATTGAGGATGAGTGGCTATCGTACTCGGCAGTACGGTCGGGCCATGTTTATCAATTGGCTCCCTGTGATATGATATGAGTATACGCCTAATCGTCAGGTTTTCCTGCTCGAGTGGATTAATGAGTTTTTAGCATTAAAACTGTTTTTAAAATAGAAGGTGCACGACTGCATTATGGATTTAGCATTCATTAACTATTGCATTCATTGACATTATTATTATTGTACATTCATACATGACATTGTTTTTGTAGAATTCTTGTTTTAAGTTATAGATAAGGTTACATTATTCACTGAGCCGCTATGGACAAAATTGGCTCACTTCTCTAACATTTTAGGCTCTTCTTCTGCAGATAAGGGGAAGAAGGTGGTCATCGCGTAGAGCGCACCACGTTTACTTCGATAGGTTTCCTCATGTGGTTTACTATTTTGAGAGTTAGTATAATGTATAGGAAGTGAGAAGAATATTGTAGATATTTTGACTTAGACATTTTGCTATTGCTACATTTAGGATACTGTATATGTAATTTGCTTTTGTTAAAAAAAAATTGTACTGTAATTATTTGTTCTAGTTGCTTCCGCATTTATTATGATGACTCTGATAGTGTTATGTATGGTGCTGTGAAGAGGCTTAATAGTGTTTTGGGCAAGCTTAGTTTGGGAATGGGTTTGTCAGATCACTTTGTCGGTCAGTTCGTCTTTCTCCCTAGGGAAAGGGTTTCAACAACATATTAGCTCAAATATTCTCAATAACCTTTAAAATTAATTTTCTGCTCATATACCATATTTTTATAGCTAAAAGTAAAATAAATAGGTTTTTCAAATATATTTTTACTAGAATGAAAAAAATATTTTTGGTAATTTTTTTCTAATTTTCATAAATAATCCAAATGGTCAATCATTTACCAAAAATTCATTTGATATCTAAAATTCATAAATTTGGCATCGATAGGTACGTATTTTTATTCTCTACATTCCTATAAGTTTCAATCAAGGTTTTATTTGGGTTTGACATACTTAAAAGCCCATCCAAAGGTTATTCAACTTTGGATATTTATTTTTGTGTATGTTGGACAAATGAACGAAAACCAACTATATATTTGGGATCTACGCATCACCAAGAGTGTTTTGATATGATTTTTTTTTTAGTTTTGCTCACGATGGGGGAATACCCCATTTTTGGGTACTACTATAAAACATCTCTTACAGTAAAAAATTAGACCAGTGGGATCATAGTACGTAACTTACTTAGCATTTTAAGAATAGGAATTGAGGAAAACGACTTACCTGTGTGTCGAATCCGTCAATAAATCAGATTTATCTTTTTTTCCCTCTTTTTGTTTTATTTTGTGTGTTCTAGAGTCAAAAAATAATATAAAAAACCACCATGATTTGGACAAAAAATAAACCACCACCTGATTTTTATATAAGAAAAAAAATAATTTTAATTTTACTCCAATTTAGATAAATAATTTCATAACCACTAACCTTATATAACTTATTCTCATTTTTCCCTTTTATTTAATTCCACAACCATATACCTTATATGACTTATTTCCATTTTTACCTTTATTTAATTCCATAACTATATATCTTATATAAATTAGTTCCATAACAACATACCTTATATAAATTAATTCCATAACAATATACCTTATATAAATTAATTCTATGACAACATACCTTATATAAATTAATTCCATTTTTACCATAAACCATATATATACTTATGTTTTTATTTTCTTAATCTCCTATCTAACAATTATGTATAGATTTATGCCCCATTTATAATATCTATCTCAATTATTTATAATTCTATAATAATAATAATTCTATAATAATAATAATAATATGACTATTACTGCTACTATTATTATTATTGTTAAATCACTATGAATATATACATATTATTTCTTTTTATTTACACAAAAATTACTTTTTTAATACTACTTTAACTTATTAATTTATACACGTATCGTGTATTTTTAATACATGTATATAATTATATGTATGTACACACATAATTCGTATAAATACATATATTTATACACATTTATTTTTATTTAAATTAATGTACGTATCAAAGTAAAATATGGAGTGTTACAAACCTCCCCAACTTAAAGAATTTCGTCCTTGTAATTTAAATTAAAGGAATATACCTTAAGTAGTGAAAAATTAGGAAATTGCTCCCCCATCTTATCTTCACACTCTCATGTTTGTTCTTCATTATCATGGAATTGTCATTTGACCCTAACTAACGAAATCTATTTGTTCTACAACTTCTTTACTATTCTGGCTATGATCCTAATAGGTTTTCCCTCATATGTAGTATCTTCCCCAACTTGTATGTGTTTTAAATCTAGAACATATGTCGGATCCGGATGATATTTTCTTAACATAGACACACGAAACACAGTATGAACACTGACTAGTTGAGGAGGTAGAACAAGTCTGTATGCAACTGGACCAATATTTTTCAGAATCTCAAATGGTCCTACAAAGCGTGGAGCTAATTTTCCTTTCACTTCAAATCTCATCTGACCTTTTTGAGGGGGGAAACCTTCAATAATACTTGGTCACCCACTACAAACTCTAACGGTCTATGATGATGATCAAAATAACTCTTTTGACGATCTTGGGCTTTCTTCAAATTGTGCTTAATCTACTTAATCTTTTCTATATGATCTGCAATAACTTCTAGCCCAAACAACTATGATTCCCTAACTTCATACCAGCAAGTTGGAGATTTACACGGTCGACCATATAAAGCCTCATACGATGCCATGCCAATATTAGCCTGATAGTTAATATTATAAGCAAACTCACACAAAGATATATATTCACTCTAATCCTCACCAAACTCCAATATACACAATCTAAGCATATCCTCTAACATCTGAATCACCCTCTTAGTCTGACTATCAGTCTACGAGTGAAATGTTGTACTGAGACAGAGATGGGTACTAAATCGAGATTGCATAACCTGCCAAAATCTCAATGTAAACTGCAGATCTCTATCTGACACAATAGAAACAAGCACCCCATGCAATCTCACAATCTCTCGAATATATAACCTACTCAGTCAATCTATCGAGTATCTGGTGTTCATCGGAAGAAAATGCGCAGACTTGGTCAACTAGTCAACAATAACCTGAATGGCATCATATCTACCCTGCGATTTAGGCAGTCCTGTAATGAAATTCATAGTAATATGTTCCCATTTCCACTCTAGAATGGGTAAGGGTTGCATTTGACCTCCAAGTCTTTGATGCTCGACTTTTACTTGTTGGCACACACTACATTTCTACATATATTCGCCTATATCTTTCTTCATCCCATGCCACCAAATTGTCCTCTTCATATCATGGGACATTTTAGTAGACCCCAAATGAATGGTATACTGAGATCAATGTGCATTTTCTAGTAATGCTGCCCTTAACTTTCTATCAACATGTATCCATAACCTTTCTTGCTAATGTAACACACCATCAGAGTCTCTCTGCCAATCAACTCTATCTGCACTGTCAGTCCAAGTTTCATACATCGTCAAATCAAGATCATGCTGCTATAACTCCCTAACCTTCTGAATATGAGAGTTTCTCAACTGAATATGTTCTGAGTACAAATATCAAAATGTGGATCTATAGAGAGAATACTCATCATAGTCATTTTCTCCAAAAGTTGCCATTCCTAGGCCGTCTGGAAAGCTACCACATTAGTGTGTACTCATTTTCTATTCAGTGCATCTGCTACAACATTGACCTTCCCAAGATGATACTCTAAAGTGAAGTCATAATCCTTCAAGAATTCTAGCCATCTACGCTGCTTCTTAATCAACTCTTTCTGGTCAAATAGATATTTTAGACTCTTATGATTAGAATACAGTGTGAACCTTTCTCCATACAGATAATGTCTCCATAGTTTCAACACAAAAACTACTGCTGCTAACTTTATATCATACATAGGATAATTTTTCTCATGCGCCTTTAGTTGTCTAGATGCATAAGCAAATCAGTCGACCTTCCTACATCAACACACCTCCCAAACCTATCAATGCTGCATATATATATATATATTATTAATTCTTTTCTAGGCTGTATAACACAGGAGTAGTAGTCAACTTCTTCTTTAATTTTATGTAGCATCTTCACATGTTGAGGTCCACACAAATGGTACATTCTTCTGAGTCAGCTTGGTGAGTGGAACGGCTAATCTAGAGAAGCCCTCTACAAACTTTCTATAATAGCTAGCTAGACCCAGAAAATTACAAATCTTGGTCACTATAGATGGTCTTGGCCAATTGATAATAGCCTCAACCTTAGCAAAATCAACTGAAATATCCTCTGCACTTACTACATGACCCAAAAATCTTACCTCATTCAGCCAAAACTCACATTGGCTAAATTTGGCATACAATCTATACTCTCTCTAAGTCTTTCAAGAAATATAGAGATGTTGTTCATGATCTTCCCAAGTCTAGGAATATATAAGGATATCATCAATAAACACAATAATGAAATAATCAAGACACAACTTAAATATTCTTTGCATTAAATCCATACAAATGGCAGGAGCATTAGTTACTCTAAAGGCATCACAAAAAATTCATAATGACTATATCTTATTCTAAAAGTAGTCTTTAGCACATCTTCTTCTCAAACCCTTAATTGATGATACCAAAATCTCAAATCAATCTTATAAAAGAATTTGGCACCATTCAGCTGATCAAATAAATCATCAATGTAGGGCAAAAGATATTTATTCTTTATAGTCACCTTATTCAGCTGAAGATAATCAATACACAATCGTAAGCTTCCATCCTTCTTCTTAACAAACAGTACAAGTCCAGCCCAAGGTGAGATACTTGGGTTAATAAACCCTTTAGTCATCAACTCATCTAGTTGCACTTTAAGTTCCCGCAACTCTTTTAGTGTTATTCGATATGGAGGAATGGAAATAGGCTTAGTTTTACGCATCAATTCAATTATAAAATCTATCTCCCATTTAGGTGACAACCCTGGCAAATCCTCTGGAAACACATCAGGGTAGTCATAAATTACAAGAATATCAGCTAACTAGATACCTTTTGCCTTTTCCACCATTGAACAAATACCAACCAACATTCTTAGTTCTTCATTAGTAGCCATATGACCTTGAGTAGGAAGTTGTGAAGATATCATACCTCTATACACAAATGAGGGTTGACTTGGTATCTGAAAGACTACTCTTTTAGAAAAGCAGTCAACACATGCATGATAGTTCGCTAACCAATCCATGCCTAAAATAACATCAAATTCTAGAAATTCTAAAACTTTAAGAGTCACGATCATTTCGTGACTGTCATATTTTACAACACAATTTTTACACACCATATTTGGATATATTTTTCCCCACTGTTGTACTCAAAATCAAAGGTGTGCTAGTCCTAACAGGTGACAAATGCAGTCTATCTACCATATGTCCAGCAATAAAGGATAAAGTTGATCTAGCATCTATCATAACATACATAAGAGTGTTACAGATATCGATAATACCTTCATTGAGCTGTATGCTAGAGTCAAGATCAGGTTTTGTTATTGTTCTAGCCTATTCACGTATCCCAACTATAGTTCCACCTCCTTGGACAGTAGAAGATCTCTGGGTGCAGACTGTGTGCACTAAAAAGCTCTATGTCCTAGCATCCCACGCCTAAAGCAAATAAATGGTGGTCTACCTAATCGAAAAGTAGAAGATGCAACTTGAGACCCTGTACATCCTATTGCCATATAAGGTCTACTCCCAACTTGTTGGTGTGGTCTCCTTGGTTGTGGTACACCTCTCCCAGCCATGTGTGATGCTGGTGGTGTTGTTGGCCCTATCAATACTGGAGTTGAAAATGCCTTCATTCTGCTACTCTGACCACTATATCTAAACTTCTTATTGGGTACTAGCCTTTTCTTCTGATAATATGGTCACCCCGTCATAGCTGGACTCATTTGTTTTATTGGTGCACTTTGTGTGGTTGGCGATGTTACCGTCATACCCGTGGCAACAACTCTTTTTATCCTAGCATTAACTTGGTAGTTTCAAAATCCCCAACTTGTCTGGTTGCTTGCTCGTACGTCTGTATACCTGCTAATGCTAACCCCTCACAGATGCGATTACAATACTCATTTCTAATCTTCTACATCCAAAGCTCATTTGTAGCTACCATCTCTGAAGCAAATAAGGCTAATCGATTGAACTCTTGCTCGTACTCCCTTGCTGTCATACTTCCTTGAGTGAGATGTATAAATTCATTTCTTTTCTTATCTTTCTTACATCTAGGATAAAACTCATCATAAAATAACTCTTTGAACTTAGTTCATGTCCTAACCTCAACACCACTAGTGGCCATTCGTCTCCATCAATCATATGTTTTATCAACTAATTTGAATCTAGCAAGTTTCACCTTTTCTGCATCTAAAGCTTACATATCCTCAAAGATAGTTTCCATCCTTTTCATCCACCTTTCTGCAGTTTCAAGATCAAGCCCTCCTGGAAACTCAATAGGACCCCTATGCTTGAAGGCTTTCATTACCTTCTCATATTTGTCTTTGTCAGTATTGGGATCCATTGGTGCTGCCACCTCAGCCTAAACTTGAATAGGATCAGCAACTAGCTTAGTTTTACCTCTCACAGGAGCACTCACACTACTCTGTTTCTCTTCCACTGGCACATTCTGTGGAGCTGGTCTGTTACCTTGCGTCTGTGCTAGAAGAGTAGTGTAATATCACACATCGGTCTGACTCCAAGGGGATTCCTAGGTTAAATGTGCATTCGAGAGTGTCTCATTGAGTTGAACACTTTTGGGAAGCTCATATTTGAGTCTTGTCAAGAACAAAACCTTGTACCCAGTCAGTGGTGGCTAAAGTGCGGATAATATCGTCACGGTGGGCCCGAGTTATTACAAATGGTATCAGTGCCGCTCTGTGTATATCAGAGGTATGAATCTCAAGGACGAGATTGCTCCCAAGGGGGTGGATTTTAATATCCCACATTGGCTTGACTCTAGGGGGATTCTTGGGTTAAATGTGCATTCGAAGGTGGCTCATTGAGCTGAGCGCTTTTGGGAGACTAAGGTTCAAGTCTTACTAAGAATAAAACCCTACACCCAGTTAGTGGTAGCTAAGGTGGGGACATTATCGTCATGGTGGGCCTGGGTTGTTACAAGTAGCTAGTAGTGCACGTTGTTGTTGCTATGAGGCAAGTATAGCTTCCAGTGTCTGATTCAACTCTTCATTAGGATCTATGGTACTTGTTGGCCTAAAATATCTATCAATGTAAATACTCGTATAAGCAAACATAACATCATATAAGACTTTTATCTTTTTAAAGCTTTTAAAATCCTAATTAAGGCCCTGATACCAACATTGTCGCAACCCACTTTATATAAGTGACGTTACGATTGGCACATAATACCATATACGCTACACCTACATATATAATACTATATTAGCCTCATCTTTTCAAAACTACTCCATATCTATACAAAAATTTTGATAAAGTCTCCCCTAAAACTTTGACTTATCCCCAATAAAAATCGCCACCTGATAAATATTTTCTCAATCAACTAATTCATAATAGATAATATTCAACATACTATCATCGATCATAATTTATAATTTAAAATTCACAATATTTCACACTCATACCTAGCATAAGCAAAATCATACCCCTCTAGATGATATTACATATACAGTGATAATTATAATTATACAAAAAAATACAACCCACAAGATAATTAAGTCTACACACCAAACAATAATGGAGGAATCTTCTATTCTTCTCGCGTTGGCTTCTTTTCTTTTCTATTTGTTCCTGAAATATTGAATATAATAAGTCAACGACAACAAGCCTAGTGAATAATCTTTATCTATGACATTTAGATACATTTAAATAATCATGCAGAAAATCAAATTAGATAAAATATTTAAATTCATCATGTACATTTAAGTCATACACATATGCATACAACATAGTGAACATGTTATTTTTATTACATCATTTAATAAAACACATGCACATCCATATCTTTTCAAAGTAGAGCCATTATCACTTCTTGTCTGGCCTAGACAATAGTAGATTGTACATCTAATTATCACCTACTTCACAACCATTTCTAAGATTATCATATAGAGAAAGGTTGATATTTCTCATGGCTCAGTCTCATATGGATTATCACATAAGAAGTATTATTTCCCATGGTTCAGTTCATCAAAACGATATCGCATTTTAGATATGCTCTTGCAAATCCAAAAGACGATGCCATATAAATACAATTTTATGAATTTCAAAGCATATGCAACAGATGTCAATACAATTAGCATGCTTACATTGAAATCAATTTTATATCTACAATGCCATATAAATAATCAAGATAAAGAAATACTCATAGATTATCAACAACTTAACCCAGTGGCACGTATTTCACTTCTTACTATAATAACCAGTCTCTCCCAAATTTAGTGTAAAATTCAGTAATATATAATTCATCATTACACATATAATATATATTTTCATCTGAATCAGTTCTTATGCACAAATCAAAGATTTTGACACAATATCACTGTTCACATAATATCCGAAATAATTATTACTCACCACAATTACTGTCCAATCACTTTTTTGGTACCCACTCTAAATTCTAAGTTCCAATCCACCACATTTATCCTATCATAGAAACAATTTATATCCATAAATCAAATTCAATTCATTTTTATATAAAATTTTTAACGTATTTATTTTTCATATTTAATCACATACGTGCATTAGACCTCACGTATGACTTCGTAACTCGAATATTCTCAATAACCTTTAAAATTAATTTACTGCTTATATACCATGTTTTTATAGCAGAAAATAAAATAAATAGGCTTCGCAAATATATTTTTACTGTTTTTTTTCTAATTTTCATAGATAACCAAAATGGTCAATCATTCACCAAAAATCCATTTGATATCTAAAATTCATGAATTTGGTGTTGCTGAGTACGTATTTTCATTATCTACATTCTTATGAATTTCAATCAAAGTTTTATTTGGGTTTAACATACCCAAAAGTTCATCTAAAGGTTATTCAACTTTGAGTATTTATTCTGGTGTATACAGGACAAATGAACGGAAACTAACTACATATCTTGATCTATGCATCACTAGAAGTGTTTTGGTGTAGTTTTTACTATACCTCATTTTTGGGTACTGCTATAAAATACCTCTTACAGTAAAAGTAGACCCTTAGGATCGTAGTACGCGACTTACTTAACATTTTTAGAATAAAACTTGAGAAAATTGGCTTATCTGTGTGTCGAATCTGTTGAAAAATCAGATATCTTTTTTTTCCCTCTTTCTGTTTCATTCTGTGCATGCTGGAGTCAGAAAATAAAAAAACCACCATGATTTGGACAAAAAATTAAACCATTGCCTATTTTTTATATAAGAAAAAAATAATTCAAATTTTATGTCAGTTTAGATAAATAATTCCTCAACCACTAACCTTATATAACTTATTCTCATTTTTACCTTTCATTTAATTTCATAACCACATACCTTATATAACTTATTCTCATTTTTAACTTTATTTAATTCCATACCTGCATATCTTATATAAATTAATTCCATAACAACATACCTTATATAAATTAATTTCATGACAACATACACAATATAAATTAATTCCATAACAAAATACCTTATATAAATTATTCCCACTTTTACCATAAATCATAAATATGCTTATGTTTTTATTTTCTTAATCACCCATTTAACACTTATATATAGATTTATGCCCATTTATAACATCTATCTCCATTATTTATAATTCTATTATAATAATAATAAGAATAAGAATAAGAATAAGAATACTATTACTACTATTATTATTACTGTTAAATCATCATGCATATATACATGTTATTTCTTTTTATTTACACAAAAATTATTTTTTTCAATACTACTTTAATAATTAATTTATACACATATCGTGTATTTTTAATACATGTATATAATTATATATATGTACATGCATAATTCTTATAAATACATGTATTAATACATATTTATTTTTATTTAAATTAATTTACATGTCAAAGTATGGAGTGTTACCTGCAAACCACCATAAAGAAAGATCAAAAGGCTCTTATTCTTATCCATCGAGTTGTTGATAATAGAACATTTGAAAAGATATCTGCAACAACCACCTCTAAGCAAGCGTGGGATATTCTTGATCGTACCTTTAAAGGTATGGATAAAGTGAAGAGAGTTCGTCTTCAAAGTCTGCACATGAAAGAATCTGAATCATTTTTAGACTATAGTGCAAGATTATTAGTAGTTGTGAATGAGATGAAGAAATATGGAGAACCATGAGTGACACCATGGTGATTGAAAAGATCCTTTGATCTTTGATAGAGAAGTTTAATCACATTGTTGTAACCATTGAAAAATCCAAAGACTTGGAAGCTATGATGGTTGATGAACTTATGGGTTCCTTGCAAGCTTATGGAGAAAAAATGTTGAAGAAGAAGAAAGAGCCAGTGGAACAAGTATTGCAAACAAAGCTTTCATTAAAAGAAAATGAAAGCAATAGTAACCAGAACAAGAAAGGAAAAGTACATGGATTTAAAAATGGTCGGAATCAAGGTCACGGTCAAGGAAGAGGAAGAGGTGGAGGAAATTTCTTCAACAAAGAAGACAATAACCATGTTCATAGCTCTTCAAGGGGATGTGGACGACAAAATAATTATAAACAAAGACGATATGATAAGTCTCAAGTTCAATGCTATAATTGTCAAAAATATGGTCATTATTCTTGGGAATGTTATAGCAAAACTGTTGAGGAGAAGTCGAATTACACTTCGAATGATAGCGAAGCTGTGGAACCAACTTTACTTTTGGAACTTAAAGGAGATGCAAATGAATAGAACAGTACATGGTACTTAGACATTGGTGTAAGCAACCATATGTGTGGGAACAGATCGATGTTCGTTAAATTAATGATATGGTGATTGGCAATGTTACCTTTGGTGATTCATCCAAAATTCTTATCTAAGGGAAAGGTAACATTTTGATTCGATTAAAGTCTAAAAAGCATCAATTCATTTTTGATGTTTATCATATGTCGGGTATGACTAGTAACATCTTAAGTTTGAAACAACTCTTAGAGAAAAGTTATAATGTTGCTATCAAAGATTATTTCTTTAAGAGATCAATATGACAATTTAATTATTATGGTTCCTACAGCCAAAAATCGAATATTCTGATTGAATGTTCAAAATGATGTGGCTAAGTGCTTGAAAACTTGCTCTAGATATTTATCTTGGATATGACACTTAAGGCTTGGGCATTTAAACTTTGGTGGGCTTAAGTTATTGGCCAAGAAGCGCATGGTGAAAGGTTTGCCATTGTTTGATCATCCCGATCAGTTGTGTGAAAGGTGTTTATTTGGAAAGTAATCCAAAAAGAGCTTTCCTAAAGAAATGTTTGTACTCATCTATGTGACCTGATCAAGCCAAGTTATTTTGGTAAGAATAATTATTTTATATTATTTATTGATGATTATAGTCACAAAACTTGGGTTTATTTTGTCATGGAGAAGTCGCAAGTTTTTGAAGTATTCAAGAAATTCAAAGAACTTGTGGAGAAAGAAAGTGGTTACCATATCAAGTCCTTACGATCTGACAGAGGAGGCGAATTTACATCAAATGCATTCAATGAATTCTATGAATCTCATGGACTTCGACACCTTATGACGGCTCCATACTGTCCTCAACAAAATGGTATTATTGAATGGAAGAACGAATCTATTCTTAACATGGCTAGAAGCATGTTGAAAAGCAAGAACATGCCAAAAGAAATTTGGGGAGAAGTTGTTGAATGTGCGGTTTATTTATCGAATCGTTGTGCAACAAAAAGTGTGTGGAACTAGACACCACAACAAGCATAGAGCAGACACAAGCCTAATTTGTCTCATTTAAGGTTATTTGGTAGTATTGCCTATGCCCATGTACCTAATAAGCATCGCTCCAAGCTTGATGACAAGAGTGAGAAGTACATTTTTATTGGCTATGATTTTAACTTGAAAGTGTACAAGCTCTATAACCCAAGCACCAAGAAGGTCCTAATTAGTTTTGATGTTGATTTCGATGAAGAAGCATTATGGGACTGGGCCATTCAAAGTGAAGATTTTAATTTTCTTCCATTTTATGAAGATGCAGTAGAAGAAGTTGTTCAAAGGGTTGCCACTCCACTACCTGTCGGGACCCCTTCCCAGAGCCAAGGGCGGCCCGACCGACACAGCGGCCTGACGAAACTCTCTCACCAAGACGAGTTCGCCCAACCGCTATTAAGCCATCTTTGCAAACCTCGTGTGATGAGACGATATCAGAATAATTGGAATCATTAAAACCAAAGTAAGCAATAATTCAAAATGAAAGCATTTCATTTACATAAGTTTGTCCAAAATACATACTTAATCGTTTAGAATAGTACAACAATGACCAACCTCAAGGAAAAGGAGAAAACCAAAAGAAACTGGGACAGGAATCGTCAGGGAATCAGGCAATCACTATGCCTTTTCCCTTGTCCGCCACTGAAGAACCTGAAATGGTAATAGAGTAGTGAGCCTAAAATCCATGTGGCTCAGTGAGTAGAAAGATCAGCATGTCAACCACAACCAGTATTCCAAAACAGTGCATGTATGCATGAGCAATAAAATGATATGACATTCGAAAGCATGACATAGTATAAAAACAGTTATAAGT
>JAJIYU010009010.1:0-17424 GCA_030144865.1 Tinospora cordifolia | reverse complement strand
CTCTAATTTATTTTATTTTTCATGTGTCAACCCACCATTTGCACCCAAAATTAATTTATTTGACTTATTTTATTTATTTTAAATTATTTGACAAAATTCTGGGGTATTACAAGTTTGCCTATAATAGAAGTTTGCATTCTTCTACAACATGTTCTCCATTTGAAATAGTTTATGGATTTAATCCTTTGACTCGTTTGGATTTAATACCTTTACCTATTGATGCCAGGGCAAGTTTGGATGGAGTTAAGAAAGCGAAACTGCTTAAAAAGCTTCATGAGCGTGTCAAGCAACACATTGAGAAGAAGAATGAGCAATATGCATCCAAAGCAAACAAAGGACGATAACGAATTATTTTTGAACTAGTTGACTAGGTGTGGGTGCATATGCGCAAGGAGCGATTTCCAGCTCAACGAAAGTCAAAGTTGCAACCTCGGGGGGATGGCCCATTCTAGGTTCTTGAGAAGATCAATGACAATGCCTACAAAATAGATCTTTTAAGTGAGTATAACATTAGTGCAACATTTAATTTTGCTGATCTTTCTCCTTTTGATATGGGTAATGATTCGAGGACGAATCCTTTTGAGGAGAGGAGGAATGATGTAGATTATGAAGTTGACAAAGATGACTCAAATAAATTAATTAATGGTGATGATGATGTTTTGCATATTTCAAGAGGACCGATGACAAGGGCCCGTGCCAAAAGACTTAATGAAACACTACTTGGGTTGGTTTAAGACATTTCGGCCAAACAAGGTGTTAATGGTTTTTCCAACTTTAATATGGGTTTGGATAAATCAAAAGGAGCTATGAGTGTTATCCAAGTGCAGGATAGTCGAAACTATAAGAAATAAAAAAAGCTCTAGTAGAAATGCATTGTGGACAAATAATTCAAGTCATAATCTCATTAATTTGAGATGATAAAGTTGGTTTATTAGTCAATTTCCTATGTGTTATTGGTCTTTTATGTCAAATATTTCAGTTTTCAAGGTGTAATAACTATGCAATAGTGTGTTTGTGTTTGGAGTTAATGCATTGTTGTTAGCTGCATAGCATACTAATTATACTATAGGTAATTTATGTATAATATGCATTAGTGTAATAGAAAAGTTAGTGTATTTTCTTATATTTAGTATAATATGCATTTAGAGCATTGTTGCATCATTTTAGCATGATTTAATGTTATCTCTAACATTTTTATATAAATATAATGCCCGAGAAAGGTTTTTAATGTTTGTGCAGGTTTAGAATGAACTGGAATAGGAATAAGAGCACGCGAGGAGTTGAAAATGGCCAAAACTGAGAAAAAGTCACTAACGATCGCGGTCGGCGTTGCCCGCCGCGGTAAACGGAACAAGGAGCATGAAGAAAAACAACCCACACTGTGGACCGCGGTCGGCGTTCCAGTGACTGCGGTCACCAGTGTTTGTTGATTGAACATCATTCTGTGGACCACGGTCAGCATTCATGGACCGCGGTCGGTCGTCGTATTTCATTATTTTAGGGTTTTCTTTAGTGAAAAACTATAAATTGGTCATTGTAGTAAGGTTTAGAGGAGGATGATCTGTTTTGAACAAAGTCTTTAGAAAATAACGGTCGACAAAGGAGAAAAGAGAGAAGACGGAGAAGAATTGAAGATCAAGGTCTAAGGTTTGAGTATGTTTATTTGTGATCTTCATTCTTTGATGTGTGAACTCTTAATCATGTTAGGCTAGGTTTATTTTAAGTCTAGGATGTAAATCTGGATTGTAGAATTCTGATGTTCTTATTTTGATTAATCTATTTCTGAGGTTTTGTTTTATAATTTGGATTCTTAATGCTTTCTTTTTACTAGCCATAAAAGGAATGATTATAGAATGTTAATCTAACTTGGGAGAGAGGATTAATAATTTGAAAATTAGATTATAGACTTAGACCAATCAATTGATCGGGAGGTTGTTCATTGCCTAGGAGGTTGCACGTTATAATTGTGTTTAATGCATTAAACTATTAACTGTATGCCTCGGGAGAGGGTATTAGTGATTAGAATAATAGGTGTTAAGGCACTTCGAGAGAAGGCTTTGATAATTAGTGCTAGAACCTACAGAACAAAGGAATGTGATTAATTGAAATAGGAATTGAAGGTGATCACAAGAAAGTTTACAACCCTAGATAATTTAATCTAAAAAGTTTTCAATAATTTACTTTTCAATTTTATATTTGACTGTTTTCATAAGTTTAATTCTAATTCTTAATCAATCGAATTTGTTGCTTCAATAATGTTTAAATTGATAGTAAATTGGGCTTTTAGATAGTTGATTTTTATACGTTCCTTGAGGACGATATCCGGTCTCACCGGTTATTACTATTGCAATCCTGTACACTTGCGGGGTTGCTAACAATTGTCTATAGAAGTTACTAGTGGAGTTGTGATATGTATTAAGTGTCAGTTAGTGTAGAGTCTTCTATTCCCACGGGTAAGTTAATAGATATTTATTTTTGTGACTTTTTGTATTCCTTGGAGTTACATCCAGGATTTGTATAAATTGACTTGTTCATCTTTGAGGAAGAGTAAGTATTAAATCTAAACATTTCAGATTTGAGAGATGATTTCTCTTATGTTCTTCATTGAACTTTTTTAGACTTATCAAGGATTGATCAACCTTGTGGTGTTTAACACTTTGGGTTCTTGTTTCTTTGTTATTCAAGGGTTCAAGTGGATCATTAAATCTTGTTTCTTTGACTTGTAGAGAAACAACCAATTGTTGACTAGAAATATATTTTCCTAATTCTAGAATGCTTTTATTGCTCAATCTTAATAGCCCAAAATTTTGTAAAATAATTAAAGATAAGTAAGATAAATTCGAAGATTTTAAGACATCTTTGAGTTCAAATTGTGGGTTGGTAAATGAAAAATAATATATATTCGAGATATAATATAAAATAGGCAAATAAGAACTTAATTTGATAATTAAATAAAAATTTCAATTTTGTAGAATTAATTATGAAATTTAAAGAGTTGCTTATGAAATTAAAAAAAAAAGAGAAATAAAGTATATATATACACACATATATATATATAGGTTATTGTGTGAATAATGTGTGTGTTAGCATAATAAATATTAATACTACATATTATAGAAATATGTATATAGAAAAATTTACATAATTAAATAAAAATTTAGAGTGCATGTATTTATTTAAAATAAATAAAACATTATATAAATATCAATTTATAATTACATAAATGATTATCTAAAAATAAAATATGAAATAAATAAAAATATATGAAAATGAAAAATGTAAATAATTACCATTAAAAATATTAAAGAAATAGAAATATATCTAATGAATATAATATTAGAGAAATAGAAAAGGGAAAATATTAGCATGTCATTAAAATAGAAGGGAATATGCAAAAAAATTCATGTTTACATCAATTAGAAAGTGTGAAATTGGCAAATTTCGGATAATAGCATTATTAGAAAGCAAATTGGTAATTAGAAACTGCATCCAACGGTCAAAAACCAATATGCACAATCCAACGAATGAAATTGAAGCCCAAAACAGTGCCTAGGAGCACCGAATCACTGAAATCCAATAGCCCAGAAACGATTAGCCTGATCTAACGATTCGGATTCACTTCTTTGATCGTGAATGACACTACAGTCGAGGTTAATCGTGCGGCCTGGATCGATGTTCAAGATCTGATGCTACACTCGAAGTCCATCCAACGGTGAAGATCAAAGCCATTTTTTTAATCGTGATCTAGTGCTGCGCTCGAGGTTGATCAATGATCCACAGCGAATTCGTTAATCTCAATCGCGATTCAGTACTGCGCTCGAGGTTGATCAACGGACCATGCTGATTTTGTTGGTCGCGAACGGTTGTACTGCAATCGAGGCCCATCTGACGAACAAGATCTAAGGCGCCTGATCTGTGCTACGATCGAGGAAATTCGACGATCCACAACAAATCTAAAAATCATAACCGTGATCTGAGTGCTGAGATTGAGGATTATCAACGGTCCAGATTCGAGGCTCCGAAAATAAAATCGAAAAATCTGAAAAAAATCTAATTAAATTCAAAAAATCCAAAAAAATCTGAAAAAATGTTTCTAAATTCCAAAAAAAATTATTCCAATGCACTTGCTATTTTCTATGCTTGGGGAGCATGAAATTTTGAATAATTGGCAAGTTTCCTACAAGGAGAACATAAAAAACTTACCATTCTACACTATTTTGAACTCTATATAAAGGACCCCTAATGCTCACATTGTGTTTATCCCAAATGAAGAGCATACTAGTCCCTCTTGACTCTCTCTAGCCTTCTTCTTGGCAATCCCCTCAGTTTTTGAGTAATCTTGAACTGTTCTTGAGTGTTCTTGAGTGTTGTTGAGAGTTTTTGGGTGTTTGGAAGCTTTGAAGTAACAGAACTCTGCCGGATTTCAGAGGTGTGCAGAAGAGACGTATTTAAGGTGGAAGTGATTTCTAACTTTTACTTCTTTATTTTAATTTGAACAAGTCTTATATGTGTGATGATGTTTTGAATTTGTATGCTTTATTTATTTGATATGCCATGAATATACATGTTATGCATGTTTAGAAATCAAGAATAATGATGCATGATATGCTTGAGCTGTGCCATGAATAAATATTTGATGGTTCATGTTATGTACATGTTGCATCGATGGTTTAATTTGATATTGTGTGTTTTATCACTAAGAAAAGATTAAATAATGATTCAATCCACGTACCGGCGCTATGATGGACTGCATAGTGTCATCATGTGTGTTCCACCCCTGATCCGGCTTGTTGGCTTACCTTTGATGATTATGAACTAGGTTTCCAAGAGTGATCCCACTTCATAAAATGGGGTTTGAGTTTTCAAGAGTGATTCTCTCTCCCAACGATGTGGAACACAGAGATTAAACTCTTTCTGTTCGAATTTCAACTATAAACAAGAAATTTGTTTGAATCGCCTAATGTACAAAAGTTTTTGATATGCTTGGTTTTTTTGAATTGAAATAATGATTTAAATGTTTAGAAAGATTCACTGGGCTATGTGCTCAGCCCTTCCTTCTATTTTTGAGGTAATTGAATTACATGAAGACCATATATTAGTTAAGTTCTTTTATTTAAAAATGTTTTTAAATTTCTATGTAAGGGCATGTTGCCCAAGTTTTGAATCTTCCGCTGTAATAATTTTCTTTAAGTTCAAATTATGTACTCAATTTTATTTAATTAATTAAGTTTATGAATTTCAGTTATTTCTTGTACTATTGCCTTATTAAATTTTTTTAAATTTAAGTTATGTACTGTTAAATACAATCAAGGCATGAAATAATTGAAATAGAAAGTGATGCAAGTTGTGCACTTGTAAATGTAACACCAGCCCGACCTGTCGTTTGGTTTAGTCCATGTCAAGATAATGGTGGTCGTGTCCAATGCTTAAAGATGCGGGGGTTGGAGTGTTACATCAATCCCTCCATTAGAGGGGAGTAATCAATTTAAAGGGCTTAATTTCTCAATTGCGTGCTAATTTCTTTATGAATTTGCATTTTGTTGCATCCTTGACCATCTATGAACACATGAAACTCAAAATAACTAATTTTAGCTTCATTACGCTCTTAAAAAATAACAAAATAGTTTAAAGAACTGATTTTTGATATTCTTTCGTAGAAAAATAGTCGATAACACATTTAGAATAGATTTCTTTCTTTGACATGATTTTCTTTGGCTTAATGCTTCATTTACGACAAATTTTAATACTTAAAGAGTATTTCTAACTCATTTGAATATCCAACGCAGTTCTAGACCCTAGTTTTATGAGAAAATTGTTACTTTGTGCACTATTAAATTGGGTTTTCGTGTTCTTACCTATCCAGGTGCTAATAAAAATGAACGTAGCCTTCGTTCCCCTCTTTATCTTATTCTAAACAAATAAACAACCTATGTTTCTTCTTTTTGACAGTAGAAATGGGGCCAATGGCTCAATTAAGACTAATTTGTTATACTGGATAGGGCTTTTACAGCTTTCTTCTTTATCTCATTTTGATAGCATTTCCTAAGCTATTTTGTATCTCATTTAGTGAGCAAACATGATTTGTGGCTCCAATCTATCGCATCTGAAGATGCTTAGGGCTCGTAGACTTCAAAATACCTCCTATTGTTCTCTTTGCACTCTTGCAATTGATAGAATTGTTTTAAAAGGTTATTTTTTGTTTTGACTTGTAGAAAAAGAACCAATTGCTCAATTAAAACCTATTTTCCAAGTTTAAGAAAGCTTTTATTGCTCAATTCCTCCATTAGAGGGGAGTAATCAGTTTAAAGGGCCTAATTTATCAATTGCGTGCTAATTTTTTCGTGAATTCGCATTTTGTTGCATCCTTCACCATCTATGAATACATGAAACTCAAAATAGTTAATTTTAGCTTTATTACACTCTTACAAATAGCAAAATAGTTTAAAGAACTCATTTTGAGTGTTCTTCCATAGAAAAACAGTCAATAGTCCATTTAGAAAAGATTTCTTTCTTTGACACGCTTTTCTTTTGCTTAATGCATCATTTACGATGAATTTTAATATTTAAAGAGGCTTTCTAACTCATTTGAATACCAACGCAGTTCTACACCCTAGTTTTCTGACAAAATTGCTACTTTGTGCTTTTAATTTGGGTAATCGTGTTCTTACTAATCCAGGTACTAATAAAAATGAACATAACCTTTGTTCCGCTCTTTAACTTGTGTTGTAAACAAATAAACAATTTATGTTTCTTCTTTTTGACAGTAGAAATGGTGTCAATGGCTCAATTACAACTAATTTCTTTTACTAGATAGAACTTTTAAACTTCTTTATCTCATTTCAACAACATTTCCTAAGCGATTTTGTAGCTCGTTTAGAGCAAACGTAATTTGTGGCACCAATCTATCACGTCTGATGAAGGTCGGATCTCATAGAATTCAAAGTACATCCTATTGTTCTTTCTGCACTTTTGCAATTGATAAAATTGTTTTAAAAGGTTATTTTTTGCTTTGACTTGTACAGAAAGAAGCAATTGGTCAATAGAAACTTATTTTCCTAGTTTAAGAGAGCTTTTCACTGCTAAATTTCTCCATTAGATGGGAGCAGTTAGTTTTAAGTGCCTAAATTATATCACTTGATAGAGCTTTTATAGATTGCTCCTTTATTTCATTTCGATGGCATTTCCTGAGGGATTTTGTAGCTCATTTAGAGAGCAAACGTGATTTCTAGCCCCAATTGCTTGAAGGAAGTGAAATGTCATTAATAAACTTTACAATCTATCGCATCTGAAGAAGCTCGGGGCTCGTGGAATTCGAAGTACATTTTGTTGTTCTCTCTTCACTCTTGCAATTTATAGAATTGTTTTTAAAAGTTTATTTTTTGCTTTGACTTTGTAGGGAAACAACCAATTGTTCAATAGAAACTTATTTCCATAGTTTAAGAAAGCTTTTGTCGCTCAATTCCTCTATTAGAAGGGAGTAGTCAGTTTAAAGCGCCTAATTTCTCAATTGCATGTTAAATTTTTCATGAATTCGTATTTTGGTGCATCCTTGACCATTACACTCTTACAAATAGTTCAAAGCACTCATTTTCAATGTTCTTCGGTAAAAAAACATACGATAGCCCAATTATAGAACGCATTTCCTTCTTTGACATGTTCCTTTGTTTAATGCTTCATTTAAAATGAATTTGAATATTTAAAGAGGCTCTCTCTCTAACCCATTTGAATATCCAATGCCATTCTAGACCCAAGTTTTCTAAGAAAATCGTTACTTTGTGCTTTCAATAGGGCTAATCATGTTCTTACTAGATAGATACTAATAAAAACGAACGTAGCATATGTTCCTCTCTTTATATTGCTGTAAATAAATAAACAACTTATGTTTCTTCTTTTTTTATTGTAGCGATGGGGCCAATGGCTTAGTTAAAACTAGTTTCTTTCACTTGATAAAGCTTTTACAGCTTTCTCCTTGTTTAATTTCAATAACATTTTTTGGGCAATTTTGTAGTTCGTTTAGAGACCAAACGTGATTTGTGGCCCCAATTGCTCAGAGGAAGCGAAATGTCAACAATAAACTTTACTATCTATCGCATCTAAAGAAGCTCAAGACTCGTAGAATTTAAAGAACCATCTATTGTTCTCTCTGCACTTTTGCAATTGACAAAATTGCTTAAAAAGGTTGTTTTGTGCTTTGACCTATAGAGAAAGCTTCTATTTCCTAGTTCAAGAAAGCTTCTATTTCTCAATTCCATCATTAGAGGGGATTAATTAGTTGAAAGGGCCTAATTTGTCAATTGCGCGCTAATTTCCTTATGAATTCGCATTTTGCTACGTCCAGGACCATCTATGAACATATGAAACTCAAAATAGTTAATTTTAGCTTCATTACACTCTTAGAAATAACAAAACAGTTTAAAGAACTCATTTTCAATGTTCTTCCGTAGAAAAACAGTCGATAACCCATTCAGAATAGATTTCCTTCTTTGACATGCTTTTCTTTTGCTCAATGCTTCATTTACGATGAATTTTATAAAGATACTTTCTAACTCATTTGAACATCCAGCAGTTCTAGACCATAGTTTTCTGACAAAATTTCTACTTTATGCTTTTAACTTGGCTAATCGTGTTCTCACCTATTAGGTACTAATAAAAATGAACGTAGCCTTTGTTCCTCTCTTTATATTTCCATAAACAAACAAATAACTTATGTTTCTTCTTTTTAACAGTAGAGATGGGGCCAATGGCTTAATTACAACTAATTTCTTTTACTTGATAGAACTTTTATAGCTTATTTCTTTATCTCATTTCGAGAACATTTCCTAAGCAATTTTGCAGCTTGTTTAGAGAGCTAATGTGATTTGTGGCCCCAATCTATTGCATCGAAAGAAGCTCGGGGCTCGTAAAATTTAAAGTACCTTCTGTTGTTCTCTATGCACTCTAGAAATCGATAGAATTGTTTTAAAAGGTTATTTTTTTCTTTGACTTGTATAGAAAGAACGAATTGCTTAATATAAACTTATTTTCCTAGTTTAAGAAAGCTTTTATTGCTCAATTCCTCTATTAGAAGGGAGTAGTCATTTTTAAGTGACTAATTTCTCAATTGCATGTTAAATTCTTCATGACTTTGCATTTAAGTGCATCCTTGACCATTTATGTACATATGAAACTCAAAATAGTTAATTTTAGTTTCATTACACTCTTACAAACAACCAAATAGTTTAAAGAACTTATTTCAATGTGCCTCCGTAGAAAGACAAACAATAGCCCATTTAGAATGCATCATTTCTTTCTTCGACATGCGGTTCTTTTACTTAATTCTTCATTTACAGTGAATTTTAATATTTGAAGGAACTTTCTAATCCATTTAAATATCCAACGCAATTCTAGACCCTTGTTTTCTAAGAAAACTGTTACTTTGTGCTTTCATAGGGGTAATCGTTTTCTCGCCTAGATAGATACTAACAAAAACGAACTTCGCATAAGTTTTTCTCTTTATATTGTAGTAAATGAGCAAACAACTTATGTTTCTTCTTTTTGATGGCAGTGATGGTGCCACTGGCTCAATTTAAACTAATTTCTTTCACATGATAGGGTTTTTAACAACTTGCTCCTTTATTTCATTTTGATAGCATTTCCTGAGCAATTTTGTAGCTCGTTTAGAAAGCAAACCTGATTTGTGTCCCCAATTGCTCGAAGGAAGCAAAATAGTGACAATAAACCTTTCAAACTATCGAATCTAAAGAAGCTCAGGGCTCGTAGAATTCAATGTACCTTCTTTTGCTTTCTTTGCACTCTTGCAATTGATAGAATTGTTTTAAAAGGTTATTTTTCACTTTAGCTTGTAAAGAAAGAACCAATTGCTCACTAGAATTATATTTTCCTAATTCAAGAATGCTTTTATTGCTCAATTCCTCCATTAGAGGGGAGTAATTAGTTTAAAGAGCCTACTTTCTTAATTGTGTGCTAATTTCTTCATGAAACGCAAAATTGTTAATTTTAGCTTCATTTAAAATAACGAAATAATTTAAAGAACTCATTTTCAATATTCTTTCGTAGAAAAACAGTCGACAACCCATTTAAAATAGATTTCTTTCTTTGACATACTTTTCTTTTGCTTAATGCTTCATTCATGATGAATTTTAAAATTTAAAGAGACTTTCTAACTCATTTGAATATCCAACGTAGTTCTAGACCCTAGTTTTCTTACAAAATCGTTACTTTGTGCTTTTAATTTGGCTAATAGTGTTCTTCCCTATCCAGGTACTAATAAAAATGAACGTAGCCTTCGTTCCTCTCTTTATATTGTTGTAAACAAATAAACAACTTATGTTTCTTCTTTTTGACAATAGAAATGGGGCCAATGGCTTAATTAGAACTAATTTCTTTCACTTAGTAGAGCTTTTACAGCTTACTTCTTTACCTCATTTCAATAGCATTTCCTAAGCGATTTTTAGCTCGTTTACAGAGCAAACGTGATTTGTGACCCCAATCTATCACATCTAAAGAGGCTCGGGGTTCGTAGAATTCAAAATACCATTTGTTGTTCTCTCTACACTCTTGCAATTGACAGAATTGTTGGAAAAGGTTTTTTTTTCGACTTGTAGAGAAAGAACCAATAGCTCACTAGAAATATATTTTCCTAGTTCAAGAAAGCTTTTATTGCTCAATTCCTCCATTAGAGGGGAGTAATAAGTTTGAAGGGCCTAATTTCTGAATTGCGTACTATTTTTTTCATGATTTCGCATTTTGTTGCATCCTTAACCATCTATAAACACATGAAACTCAAACTAGTTAATTTTAGCTTCATTACATTCTTACAAACAACCAAACAGTTTAAAGAACTCATTCTTAATGTTCTTCTATAGAATGCATTTCTTTCTTTGACATGCTGTTCTTTTGCTTAATGCTTCATTTACAATGAATTTTAATATTTAAAGAGACTTTCTAACCCATTTGAATATCCAACACACCTCTAGACCCTAGTTTTCTAAGAAAACCGTTACTTTGTGCTTGCAATAGGGCTAATCATGTTCTTACATAGATAAATACTGAAAAAAACGAATGTAGCATACGTTCTTCTCTTCATATTATTATAAATGGACAAACAACTTATGTTTCTTCTTTTTCATTATAGTGATGAGGCCAACGACTCTATTGAAACTAGTTTCTTTCACCTGATAGAACTTTTACAACTTGCTCTTTTTTTCATTTTGATAGCATTTCCTGAGAGATTTTGTAGATCGATTAAAGAGAAAACATGATTTGTGGCCCCAATTGCTCAAAGGAAGTGAAATGTGAACAATAGACTTTACTATCTATTACATTAAAAGAAGCTCAAGGCTCGTAGAATTCAAAGTACCATCTGTTGTTCTCTTTGCACTCTTGCAATTGACAGAATTGTTTAAAAAGGTAGTTTTTTGCTTTGACTTGTAGAGAAATAACCAATTGCTCACTAGAAGAATATTTTCTTAGTTCAAAAACACTTTTATTGCTCAATTACTCCATTGGAGGGGAGTAATAACTTTAAAGGGCCTAATTACTTAATTGCATGCTAATTTCTTCATGAATTTGCATTTTGTTGCATCCTTGACCATCTATGAACACATGGAATTCAAAATAGTCAATTTTAGCTTCATTACACTCTTACAAATAACAAAATAGCTTAAAGAACTCATTTTCAAAGTTCTTCCAAAAAAAATAGTCGATAACCCATTTAGAATAAATTTCTTTCTTTGACACGCTTTTCTGTTGCTTAATGCTTCATTTACGATGAATTTTAATATTTAAAGGGACTTTCTAACTCATTTGAACATCCAACGTAGTTCTAAACCCTAATTTTCTGATAAAATCGTTATTTTATGCTTTTAATTTGGCTAATAGTGTTCTTACCTATCCAGGTATTGAGAAAAATGAACATAGCCTTCTTTATATTGTCGTAAACAAACAAACAACTTATGTTTCTTTTTTTTTAACAATAGAGATGGGGCCAATGGCTCAATTACAACTAATTCTTTCACTAAATAGAGCATTTATAGCTTACTTTTTTTATCTCATTTCGATAGCATTTGCTTAGTTACTTTGTAGCTCGTTTAGAGAGCAAACGTGATTTGTGGCCCCAATCTATTGCATCTGAAGAAGCTTGGGGCTCATAGAGCTCAAACTGTTGTTCTCTCTGCACTCTTGCAGTAGATAGAATTGTTTTAAAAGGTTATTTTTCACTTTGACTTGTAGAGAAAAAACCAATTGCTCAATAGAAACTTATTTTCCTAGTTTAAGATAGCTTTTATTGCTCAATTCCTCCATTAGAGAGGAGTGATCAATTTAAAGGGCCTAATTTCTCAATTGTGTACTAATTTTTTCATGAATTTGCATTTTGTTGCATCCTTGACCATCTATGAGTACATGAAACTCAAAATAGTTAATTTTAGCTTCATTGCACTCTTACAAATAACAAAACAGTTTAAAGAACTAATTTTCAATGTTCTTCTATAGAAAAATAATCGATACCCTGTTTAGAATAGATTTCTTTCTTGGACACGTTTTTTATTGGCTTAATGCTTCATTTACGATGAATTTGAATGTTTAAAAAGTCTTTCTAACTCATTTGAATATCCAATGTAGTTCTACACTCTAGTTTTCTGAGAAAATCATTACTTTGTGCTTATAATTTGGGTAATCATGTTCTTACATATCCTGGTGCGAATAAAAACGAACGTAGCATTCGTTCTTCTCTTTATCTCATTGTAAACAAACAAACAACTTATGTTTCTTTTTTTTTTTGACAGTAGAGATGAGACTAATGGCTCAATTACAACTAATTTCTTTAACTTGATAGAGCTTTTACAATTTTCTCCTTTATTTCATTTCGATAGCAAACATGATTTGTGTCCCCAATTGCTCGAAGGAAGCGAAATGTCAACAATAAACTTTGTAATCTATCACATCTGAAGAAGCTCAAGGCTCATAGAATTCAAAGTACCATTTGTTATTCTCTCTGCACTCTTGCAATTGACAGAATTGTTTGAAAAGGTTGTATTTTGCTTTGACTTGTAGAGGAAGTGATGTAGATTATGAAGTTGACAAAAATGACATGAATAAATTAATTAATGGTGATGATGATGCTTTGCATATTCCAAGAGGATTCATTATAAGGGCCCGTGCCAAAAGACTTAAAGAAACACTACTTGGGCTGGTTCAAGAGATTTGGGTCAAATAAGGTGTTAATGGTTTTGCCAACTTTAATATGGGCTTGGATAAATCAAAAGGAGCTATGTTTCTTCTTTTTGGCTGTAGAGATGGGGTCAATGGCTTAATTACAACTAATTTCTTTCACTTGATAGAGCTTTTACCGCTTGTTCCTTTATTTAATTTCTTTTCGACAACGTTTCCTAAGAAATTTTGTAGCTCGTTTAAAGAACAAACATGATTTATGGCGCAATCTATCGTATCTAAAGATGCTTGGAGCTCGTAGAATTCAAAGTACCTCCTGTTGTTCTCTCTGCACTCTTGCAATTGATAAAATTATTTAAAAAGGTTATTTTTTTCTTTGGCCTGTAGAGAAAGAACCAATTGCTCAATAGAAACTTATTTTCCTAGTTTACGAAAGCTTTTATTGCTCAATTCCTCTATTAGAGGGGATTTAAGTGCTTAATTTCTCAATTGCATGTTAGATTCTTTATGAATTTATATTTTGGTGCATCCCTGACCATTTACGTACACGTGAAACTCAGAATAGTTAATTTTAGCTTCATTAACTCTTACAAACAACCAAATAGTTTAAAGAATTCATTTTCAATGTTCTTCCGTAGAAAAACAGTCGATAGCCCATTTAGAATAGATTTGTTTCTTTGTCAAGCTCTTCTTTTGCTTAGTGCTTCATTTACAATGAATTTTAATATTTAAAGAGACTTTCTAACTCCTTTAAATAACCAATGCAGTTCTAGACCATAGTTCTTTGATAAAGTTGTTACTTTGTGCTTTCAATTTGGCTAATCGTGTTCGTACCTATCCAGGTAGTAATAGAAATGAACGTAGCCTTCATTCCACTCTTTATCCTATTGTAAACAAATAAACAACTTATATTTCTTCTTTTTGGCAATAGAGATGGGGCCAATGGTCAATTACAACTAATTTCTTTCACTTGATAGAGCTTTTAAAGCTTATTTTTTATCTCATTTCCATAGCACTTCCTAAGCGATTTTGTGGCTCCTTTAGAGACCAAACGTGATTTGTCACCCCAATCTATCGCATCTGAAGAAGCTTGTGGCTCATAGAATTCAAAGTACCTCTTCTGTTGTTCTCTATGCTCTCTTGCAATTGATAGAATTTTTTTAAAAGGTTATTTTTCGCTTTGACTTGTAGAAAAAGAACCAATTCCTCAACAAAAGCTTATTTTCTTAGTTTAAGAAAGCTTTTATCGCTCAATTCCTATATTAGAGGGGAGTTGTCACTTTTAAGTGCTTAATTTCTTAATTGCATGTTAAATTCTCCATGAATTCGCATGTTGGTGCATCCTTGACCAGTTATGTACACGTGAAACTCAAAATAGTTAATTTAAGCTTCATTACACTCTTACGAACAACCAAATAGCTTGAAGAACTCATTTTCAATGTTCTTCCGTAGAAAAATAGTTGACAGCCCATTTAGAATAGATTTTTTTTCTTGGACACACTTTTCATTGGCTTAATGTTTCACTTACGATGAATTTTAATATTTAAAGAGACTTTCTAACACATTTGAATATCCAGCGTAGTTCTAGACCCTAGTTTGTTGAGAAAATCATTACTTTGTGCTTTTAATTTGGCTAATCTTCTTCTTACCTATCTATGTACTAATCAAAACGAATGTAGCCTTTGTTCCTCTCTTTATCTTGTTGTAAACAAACAAACAACTTATGTTTCTTCTTTTTGACAATAGAGATGGGGCCAATGACTCAATTACAACTAATTTCTTTCACTTGATAGAACTTTTATTACTTACTTCTTTGTCTCATTTCCATAGCGTTTTCGAAGCAATTTTGTAGCTCATTTAGAGAGTAAATGTGATTTGTGGCCTCAATCTATCACATTTGAAGAAGAACGAGGCTCGTACAATTCAAATTACCTCTTCTATTATTCTCTCTGCACTCTTGCAATTGATAAAATTGTTTTAAAAAGTTATTTTTCGCTTTGACTTGTAGAGAAAGAACTAATTCCTCAATAGAAACTTATTTTCCTAGTTTAAGAAAGCTTTTATTGCTCATTTCCTCTATGAGAGGGATGTAGTCAGTTTTAAGTGACTAATTTCTCAATTACGTGTTAAATTCTTCATGAATTTGCATTTTGGTGCATCCTTGACCATTTATGCATACGTAAAACTCAAAATAGTTAATTTTAGCTTCATTACACTCTTACAAACAACGAAATAGTTTTAAAAACTCATGTTCAATGTTCTTTCGTGGAAAAACAAACAATAGCCCATTTAGAATGCATTTCTTTCTTGGACATATTGTTCTTTTGCTTAATGCTTTATTTACAATAAATTTTAATATTTAATGAGACTTTCTAACCCATTTGAACATCCAATGCAATTCTAGACCCTTGTTTTCTAAGAAGACCATTATTGTGTGGTTTCAATAGGGCTAATCGTGTTCTTACATAGATAGATACTAATAAAAATGAACCTAGCATACATTCCTCTCTTTTTATTGATGTAAATAAACAAACAACTTATGTTTCTTTTTTCTGATTGTAGCAATGGCCCTAATTGCTCAATTAAAAGTAGTTTCTTCCACTTAATGGAGCTTTTACAACATGCTCCTTTTTTTCATTTTGATAGCATTTCTTAAGTGATTTTGCAGCTCGTTTAGAGAGCAAATGTGATTTTGTGGCCCCAATCTATCGCATCTATTGAAGCTCCGGGCTCGTAGAATTCAAAGTACCATCTGTTGTTCTCTTTACACTCATGCAATTGACAGAATTGTTTGAAAAGGTTGTTTTTTGTTTTGACTTGTAGAAAAAGAGCCAATTACTCACTACAAGTAAATTTTCCTATTTCAAGAAAGCTTTTATTACTCAATTCCTCCATTAGAGGGAAATAATCAGTTTAAAGGCCCTAATTTGTCAATTGCGTGCTAATTTCTTCATGAATTCTTATTTTATTGCATCCTTGACCATCTATCAACACCTGAAACTCAAAATAATTAATTTTAGCTTCATTACACTCTTACAAATAACAAAACAATTTAAGGAACTCAATTTCAATGTTCTTCTGTAGAAAAATAGTTGATAGCCCATTTAAAATTGATTTCTTTCTTTGACACACTTTTCTTTTGTTTAATGCTTCATTTACGATAAATTTTAATATTTAAAGAAATTGTCTAACTCATTTGAATATCTGCCACAGTTTTACACCCTAGTTTTTTGAGAAAATCGTTACTTTGTGCTTTTAATTTGGCTTATCGTGTTCTTCACTATCCAAGTCCTAATAAAAAAGAACGTAGCATACGTGCCTCTATTTATCTTGCTGTAAACAAACAAACAACTTATGTTTTTTTTCTTTTTTTTTTGACAGTAGAGATGGGGCCAATGGCTCAATTACAACTAATTTCTTTCACTTAATAGAACTTTTACAGCTTGCTCCTTTATTTCATTTTGATAGAATTTCCTGAGTGATTTTGTGGCTCGTTTAGAGAGCAAACGTGATTTGTGGCCCCAATTACTCAAAGGAAGCGAAATGTCAACAATAAATTTTGCAATTCCTCACATTTAAAGAAGTTCAAGCTCATAGAATTTAAAGTATCATCTGTTGTTCTCTCTGCACTCTTGCAATTGATCAAATTATTTAAAAAGGATATTTTGCTTTAACTTGTATAGAAAGAACCAATTGCTCACTAGAAGTATATTATCCTAGTTTAAGAAAGTTTTTACTACTCAATTTCTCCATTAGAGGGGAGTAATTACTTTAAAGGGCCTAATTTCTCAATTGCATACTAAATTTTCATAAATTCACATTTTGTTGCATCCTTCGCCATCTATGAACACATGAAACTCAAAATAGTTAATTTTAGCTTTAATGCACTCTTACAAATAACAAAACAGTTGAAAGAATTCATTTTTAATGTCCTTCCGTAGAAAAATATTCAAAAGCCCATTTAGATTAGATTTCTTTCTTTGACAGGCTTTTCTTTTGGTTAATGTTTCATTTACGATGAATTTTAATATTTAAAGAGACTTTCTAACTCATTTAAATATTTAACACAGTTTTAGATCCTTGTTTTTTGGCAAAAATCTTTAGTTTGTGCTTTTAATTTGGGTAATCATGTTCTTACTGTTGGCGGACTCGCAAGTATACGAGATCGCTTGTAGTAATATCCGGAAAGTCCGGGTATCGTCCTCAGGGAATACTAATGGTGATTGAATTTTCTTTAACACTAACGTTGGTAAA
>JAJIYU010009009.1:0-17389 GCA_030144865.1 Tinospora cordifolia | reverse complement strand
AAGATCAAACCAATCTTGAGGATTGCGAGATTTAGTTCTTCTACTGCTTCTTCTTCTTTAGGAGATCAAAACAACCAAAACCAATCGTCGTTGTTTCTTGTTGTTCGCACTTGATTGTTGCTATCGCTACTGCTCGCCCTTGAATTTTATATTTCGATATATTTGATAATATTTAGCAAAGTACGATATATGTGAAACTTTATAAAAAGTTGCCTGAATTAATGAAAATATATTTATTTTTATGGTATTTTCTGTAACTTGCACTAAAATAAAAGCTGTATTGCTGGCTTTTAGCCTATGACGAACGTTTTTCTACTCAACCCTACCGACCCGATCCAATGGGTCCGGTTGCCCATTGAAAAGTTAGTCGGTTTTTAATGGGTCGGGTAGGGGATCCAAAGCCCGATCCAACCCAACCTGCTTCCGTACCCATTACGGTAATATAGGGGAAGCGGAGGTGTTGTGTGTTTCGCTTGTCGGTCTCCTTGGGAAAAGTCTCTTCTTCTTCTAGATTTCTGCCTTTCTGAAAAGCGTTGAATCTCGGTAATTTCATCATCTCGTCTCTTTACCAAATTACATTACTTTATTTAGTTCATTAATTGTACCTTCTCGATTCGAGTTTTCTTAGTGTTGATCTGTGTTTTTTTTCAAAGATCGCTGTGCAATTTTCTTGAATCGGGATTTGATCTTTGGTTTTTTTTTTTTTTTTTTTTGTTCGCGGTTTCAATTTTCTTGCTTCTGCTTAGTGGATCTCTTGCTATTTGAGAGATTATCTGCACTCAAGACTGCTGTGAGTGTTGGATTTTTCATTTAGGTATGATAGTTCAATTTCGGTTTTGTAACATCATGTTTGCCAATGTTTTATATGATTTTCTTCAGTTTTACGTTCTCTTTTGTATACATGTGTGAACAATTTGAACAAATTTTCTGGATTTGTGCTGGGAACCAGTGGATCCTGAAGTACGTACTGACTGAGTTTTAGTCTGATTGAGATTGCTGTGATGCTTTGCGGTTGGTTCTTTCTATGTCGTCTTGCTATAGATATTACTAGTGGATCGATGCTAGTAAAAACCTTCTGCAACTCAGGAAAGGGCAGCTTTTGAAACTCTGAGTAGTTGTGCATCTTTTAGGATAATCATGGATCGTTCTAGGGCTTTTTTTTTTTTTTTTTTTTTTTTTTTTTTTTTTGTTGTGGGGGGAGCAACTGATAGCTTTACTTTCCTTTGGTTGGGAATGTGTTCACTGACTTATGGTTACACACACTTATGCTTAGCGACTCGTTGCTAAGATGATTTTGTTCTTGTAATGGTTACACACATCTTATTCTTAGTGACTTGCAGAGACACTCTCTGTTGCAATCACATTTTGATTAATTATTGTTCAAGTACCTTGAACTACTAAGTATGGAGTTCTGTTGTGAATGCTTTTCTGAATGATGCAATGGTAATTAAAGGAGACAAAACCGGAATGCTAGGGCTTTACAAGAAAAGATGATAGTTACATATGTAGTCTTACATTTAAATGGTGAGTTAGAAGATCCTTATATTTTTTTTTTAATTTACATTTTAGTACATATGAAAAACAAAGATCTTAAATAAAAGTAACTAATGCATGTAATGCATCCAATGTATTAGGAATATACTACAAAAGTTATATCTTTATTCTCTAGAAAATGTTGACAAGGAAGTTATGTTTGTTATCTTTTCACCCTTGTACCCTCGTAATTTTTTTTTTTTCCTATTTCACATAAATGTGAAGATGATATATCAAATTATATGTATTCAAACGTCCAACCACAAAAATTGTAAAGGTATACAATATGGCGATATGATTTACATTTCAAAGTCTATAAAGAAATGCTTCTTATATATGATATAATTACAAAATTTGTTGTTATAGTTCAAGGCCCAAAAATGATAGTTCAAATAGGGAGGGGGGAATGAGAGTAATAGAAAAAAATAAAATATTTTAACAAGAAGAACAAAGGTCAGGAAAAAAAAAAGGAAGAAAAATTAGGCGGGATTGCGGTATTCTATTCTGGTAGGATAAAATGGCAGGTCCGACTTTGTGTTTACTCCCATCCTTATGCAATCAAACATGAGTTTAGGATTAAAATTAATTCTATCCATGCTATTTTGGGTATTAAGAGATCTTAGCCCTAACAATTTTATGATCTAGATCATTATCCACACGGAGTTACTAAATAAAACAATCAATGAGCTGGAAAAATGATTAATTATCTTAACCTTTTTAAACAGCTAATATGGTATGTTACTTTGGTGACTTTACCTGAGCCATTTTTCTGCATTTCTGATCTTATCATCTCTTTATGGAGGAAGGCACTATTAATATAATGGGCTGATTTTTGCTCCTTTGGATTTAAATAACTGCTAAGCAATAGAAGCAGATGGAGTGCATGAAATTTGATGTTTAGAATATTATTATTATTATTATTTTTGTAAATGCGTGGTATAGGTATAATTAATGGACCATAATATCTATAAACATGTATACGTACTTTATTCTAAAGTGATGATTTTTTTCCCATTTTTTTTTAATCTTAAAATTGTACTTCATTAGAGATAAACTTATTTATTTAAGTTCTCCCTTGTAAGTAATTTTTTGTATATTACTAATAATCGCAGTCATTGCATATGCCATTGGTTGATTTTTGTATGTACTTCCAAAATGTAAGAATTCTTGAAAAACATCAACTGAAGAATAACAGTTGCATTTTTTCTTATTCTTATAGTTTTTTTTTTTTTTTTTTTTTTTTTTAAATAATAAACGATATTACTTATATCACCGAAAATCAATTACAAATTGGATGAGATACATAGAGCAGTACAAACCATTACAGATTTTGTAAACTACTACAGTTTATAATCCATTCCCCATATACTTAGGTATTTATTCTTATAGTTATTTAAACACAAAACTAATCCCACTTCCATAAACAGTCGCCTTTTAGAGAACTAGACCACTAGTTTACTTTACTATTACAAATGTCTTGCATTCAACATTTACAATGCAGGTGCATGCCTTTTGGTTTCTTTGACATTCAAAAAAAAAAAAAAAAAAACCTTCTATTGTGCAGATTGATGCTTTTAGTTGTACTAGGGTTCTGCTTGCTACTTTAATCAAATCAATTTAATCTTATTTTTAAGGTTTCAATGTGCATTTGCAGGGAAACATGGATGCTAACAGGGGTCAAGGTGGAATTCAGCTGTTGCTAGCCGCAGAGCAAGAGGCTCAACACATTGTTAATGCTGCCAGAAGTGGTAATCATCATACCACTTTCTAGTTTTCGATGCATGTACATTTGTTTGAGAATCTCCTTTAATGAAGTTTCCCTGCTTATGGAATAAAATTTTCATCAAGCAGCAAATAGGTTTACAAATATAATTCAAACTTAGATGAACATTTTCATTAATCTTAGAAAGATAGTTATGTGCATTTGTCTGAGAACCTCCTTTAATGAATTTTCCCTGCTCATGGAATCTAACTTTCATTAAGCAGCAATTAGGTTTACAAATGAAGTTCAAACTTGGATAACATTTTCATTAATCTAAAATGGATAGATATATGCTGCAATTCAGAAGGTTTAGACTCCTTTTTTGACTTTCTTGTGTTTTAGGATCAAATATTTGGAAGATTGCTTATATATAAAACTAAATATTTTGTAATAAGTTGCAGTTGGAACATGCAAATTAAAATTGAATGAATTTCTTTTGTATTTTACGGAGGCCATTGTACTACAAGTTCCAAGGCCAGAAAAATGTGCCCAGATTGGGAGTCTGAAAGTCTTATGCCATTTGAGTTAGATGTTACTAATATAATTAGTTGGAGTTAACTAGATTCTGTGATTTTTGAACTTGGTACTTGGTAGGTGTTGTGAATTTAGGAACAGTAGAACAGGTTCAGATGATTATCCTTAAAATAAGGATACTTCCGTTTGAAATTTTTTTGTCTTGGACAGTTTCCACTTGTCTGACTCATGGTGAGTCACTTGTCACCTAAACTGGGTTTCTTACGCTTCTGCTTTGTATTCATCATGCTTTGCACTTTTGAGATTTGTTAATTTTTTACTTTGACCAGCTAGTCCTTGTTTAGTTCATTGGTGGTAATAAGTTGTTTAAGTGGTTTAAGGGTTGAGTGAATGTTCAAATACATGTGTTTACCTTGTATTGTCCACGGGACTCAGATGGAGATTTGGTGAATAAGCATCAATCTTTAATTCCTCTGACATGTCTCTCCAAGCACTTTTGTTAGGCCTGGTCAATCCTTGGTTTATCCATGTACTCCCATATAGGTTAATTGTATACTATTTTTCTTCAACAATTGAATGCCAATATCATGAAGTGTCATTGTATTTTTAACTCTTCCAATATCACGCTTAGCTGCCATATTGAGAAATTTTACTAAGGTATTAGCTATTTGACAACTCCTTATTTTCTTCATATATATCTCCTTTCCTGTTAATTTCTATTCCAATATCTCCATTTTATTTCGATAGATGTTGCCTTTCAAAGTTTTAAAACATGGTAGTTTATATTGATAACGGTAGCTCCTTTATCTAATAAATAGAAGTCGCATGAGCTGCGTATGCACCCATTAGTATCATTGTTAGATATTTTGTGTCTTAATATATTGTCTCCTGAACGTAGTTCTTTGTTTTAAAGTAGTGTCTCTTTGTTCCCCTAAGAAAAAGTAGTAGACAGTCTTTTCCACAGCTGTGTCTCAAATGTAAAATGAGGGATCTGACTCCATCTCTCCATGGGTTTGATCTATACTTTCAGCCAAAATGGCTAGACTGAAACAGGCCAAGGAAGAAGCTGAGAAGGAAATAGCAGAGTATCGTGCCCAAATGGAAGCTGAGTTTCAGAGGAAGGTTGCTGAGGTGAATAATATTTTAATACAATCCATCATCAGAGAGTTAATTTCAGAATCACTTATGCATTAATCAAGAATTATTATCACCATTTAATTCCTCGAGAGTGGCAAGTTCATTTTCTCACACGTTACGGTGATGAATTATTTTGTTTGTAGTGAACTTTTTTTTTTTTCCTCATTATGTCTTGTGGTTTTTTTACAGAGCAGCGGAGACTCAGGTGCCAATGTGAAGCGCCTTGAACAGGAAACTGAGGCAAAGATCCATCATTTGAAGTCTGAGTCCTCGCGCATATCAAATGACGTTGTCCAAATGCTCCTCGGGCATGTAACCACCGTGAAGAATTAATTCCTTTGCATTGGGCTCAACGTTATCCATAAAAGGTGTTTAAATTCCTGACTGCAACCTGCCTGTGTTTTGCATTGGAAACTGAAATTACCTTTCAAAGTTGAGAGTGATGGGTTGTTTTGTTGCTCTGTGAAGTCGGGACATTTTCTTATTTTTATCAAATAAATGTGTCATCCATGCTATCTCATTATCTTGTCAATTCTAAATTATGGGATTCTGGCGATGTGAAGATTTATGTTAATTCTTTTACCATTCCATCCAACCTGCAGATGATATATATTGGTTTGTCACAATGAAGTCAACAGATTCTGAGTTAAGAGCTTCGCTTGTTTTCATTCCGTAGTGCAAGATTCAAAGAATTTGATCTTGAGCATTACTACAATGAAAACTGGACCTTGAATCATAATGTTCTTGCAAGTATTATGCCAGTCAACGTTATGAAAACCTATCTTCAGTTGTCAGATTTCTACACTTTATTTATGCCTACATAATTCACAACGTGGCGTACAACAATGTGCGTGCACACTGCCGTTTAGATTAAATTGTTTCTGTGGCCAGAGAAAGATGGGGAGTATCTGTCGTCTACTTGTTTCATCCCGGCAACTCAATGTCTATTTTACTTTCTTCCCGACTTTTGGCCCTTTGCCGCGCAAACGGGACAGTCCGACTTCAGATAGAAAATGATCTACGGCTAATTTAACTTGTACTTCAAATACAATCTTCTATATTAAAAATAAAAAATCAATAAATATAGAACATATATTTAGACTTAAATGAATCTTAAAAACAAACTTTCTTTTTCATTTTAAAGATAACTTATTTTTAAGACCAAAAAATATTTGCTTTCTAATTTTTAATGTTTTCCAATCGTATGCTTGTTTTTTAAACCGCGAAATAGGCTGAAAGTCTTCCAGTTTCTTTATTATTATTATTATTATTATTATTATTTATTGGAAGATTATGCTGCCAAACATTCGTGCCTAAATGATGTATCTCGTTCTAATGGTTCATCTTTCATTTATTATGATATAATGTACTTAAAATAATTAGATTTAAGGTTTTGTATTTCCATCGGCGGGTGCATTCTTAGATGAACCATACGAAAACTTGGCGCTTCTCAGGTTCCTCCACCAAGTAATCCTTCCCGTATGTCTCTGATCTTAACCGTTATGTCACGAACTAAAACCTGCACAGCGAAGGAAAGAGCTCAACGTGAATTAATGAAGGAAACTAAAAAAATAAAAACATGAAAAGGTCCATTAGCCCAAACTACTTTCGTCCAATCTGATTTCTTAATAGCCATATGACTCGGTCTTTGGAATCAAAGGCAGTTTCACCCTCCCTTTACACGATAGAAGTTTTCTCCTTGAATCTTGAAAGAAAAATCTACAGCTTCTATTCCCAAACTCTTTTACGAATCAACGTCGACAGAAATAAAAGAGAGACAAATCCTACAATGTAAATTAAGAACCGGCAGAAACAAATAAAAGACACTAGCTTATCATAAGACAGCCTTGTGAGCTAACAAGTCTTGGCCCTTTTAACTCGCCTGATAAATAGAGAGGGTGAGGGAGGCAAACCCCATGCAACTTCATTAGCTCCTTTCTGTGCTATACACAATCACTGGTTGGTCTCACTCTTCTGCTGGCGGGTCAATCCAACGATCATGATCTTTTATAAGTTGGATCAAGGCATCCGTTGCATGCTCCATCTCAATACCTCGCTTCACCACATTCTGAAAACACAAGCAGAGCCAAATTGTTGGAACAGAATTCTGTTTTGAAGCAATTGAAACCACTGTATGATACCAGGAAACAGAAATGCGCATTGAAAAAGGCATACAGGTCTAGCCACAAATATACACAAAAATGTTACTACCTGATACTCTACTACAGCTAATCAGTTCAAAGTGAGTCAATGAAACCTTAATCAGTAAGTGCAAAGTCTACCACATCAAAGCAGAAAAAGGGCGCATACCTTCCCCACATAGAGATCAATCTTTCCAGGAGCGCCACCTACATAACCAAAATCTGCATCAGCCATTTCTCCCGGACCATTCACTATGCAGCCCATTATCGCAATCTGCCGAAGAAGAGAATAGAGAGTTCAATAATAGCCCTCGAGATCAACCAACATCAGACTAGGACACAAGTACTTGGGATTACCGAAACACCAGGCAAATGTGATGTCTTTTCCCGTATCTGAGCACTTATTTCTTGAAGGTCAAACAATGTCCTTCCACAGGAAGGGCATGAAACATATTCCTAGAAAGCATTTAGGAACCATCAGAAACGTGCATATAAAGAAACACATAAAGTCCAAGCAACTTCCCGAGAGATAATCTCCACTTCGTTTTGCATTTAGAAGTTAAATTGATAGACGGTCATAACTTCATCAATGTAATATATTACTTCTTTCCACTCAAGAAAAAAAAAAGAAAAAAATTGATGTACCGTTTTGGTGTTCCTCATTCTGCAACCTTGGAGCAAATTGAAGGATGTGTTTCTTAGAAAATCATTGTCCTTATCTGAGGCTTCTAACAAAATTCCATCACCAAGTCCATCAACAAGAAGAGCTCCAGCACTGCTACCAGCACCAATGACTAGATCGTCTCTGAAGGAATAAATATAGCAGGTAACTAGAAAAATATTTGAAGCAAAAAATATCAAATTATGCTCACACTTAGTTCTTACTGAGTTGTACAGTTAGAAATTACCTATGAACTCCTTTAGGAAAATCTATGTGGTGTATAACTGGGAAATCCAATGCATTGTCTCCCAAGAATTCAAACAACCTGAAAACACATTGAAAGTCATGACAAAGAATATCAAATCAATTAATTAACTCATCCATGTGCAATTATGAAGAAGCTTCTAGAATATAGAACGAAGATTCACAAAAAAAAGGGAAATTAAAGCTCAATATAAAACAGGACGTCAACATTGTTGGATTTCTAATTTTGTTTAGTGATAATTGGATCGGAAAAATATTCCAAAACTAGATTCTTTTCTCTAAATTTGTGCACAAGTAAACTAAGAATGTAAGGCAAAATTTTTTTAGTTTCCCCAGGGAATAAAGAAGAGATTTGAAGAACGGATCTTTGCTCTTCTCAGAAGGCTTGGAATTGGAACACATCAATTCATCCTGTAACTCAGAAGACTGATCCCTTTGCAGTACGAGGACCATGCTTCACTTTTTATATCATATTTCAAGGGAGAAGGGTGAATATAATCACTTTGCTCGATTGGATTATCTTCTTAGATCTCATTTTCACAATTGGGTGAAGCCATGGAAGTGAATAAACAGGTTTCCAGATTTAACCATTATTGATGAGGCTACAATGCAATTTCATAATTCAAAGCTCGATGTCAAGAAAATTTACGAGAGGCAGCTTCAATTCTACAGAAAAGGAATGTAGTTCCATTGGATCTTGCTAAGACATTATAGAAGGATTATGACAAACCAAAAAAGACACAATAGGGGAGGACAAATTAGGGAGATATTGAACTGGCAATTAATACTTCATAGTATGTGGAGATTTGACTTCTGGTCCTAAGGAGCCAAAGAAAAGAGAATTTTATATGATTCTAGACATTGAGCAAGCAAAAAGGTACAGATACTTCTAATAGCTCAAGGATTATTGAATGTTTGGCTTGTGTAGTGGTCATTGGACCTTAAGAGCGTTGAAATGCTTTCTTAATGCATTCTTCTCGGTGAATTTGGACATAGACTAGAGATTATCTTATTCACAGAAGGACCCAAAGGACTATAATGTTAGGGAGTCGTCCTGGTATTGAACTGCAATTGCAACTTTATAAACGTTTTATTATAACCAGAGTAAAATCTTTCTTATGAGCATATACACAATGAGTTTTTTTTATTCTTTTCAATATATATATATAATAAAAAGAAAAAAGAAAAAATTACTATGCCAAGGCCTTGCACTGGATTTATCAATATCTCATGATTTCTCATATATCAAAATCAATCTCACCCATGGACAACAAACTTCTCCAAAATGTTTTGAAAAATTGCATATTTATCTTTTTTTTATTTTTTTATTTTTTCTCTTTCAACTCATTTGAATTAGTTTTTGCCACTTGACTCTGACTTGTTGATTCAATCTTGCAACATACATAAAAATTTCACCTATTTATAGAAGCATCGATTACAGAATGAAGCATCTTAGAGAAGAATACCTCCGTGCTGCATGTACTCGGCTGACTTTGTCTTCTGTACAGGGAAGAAAGTGCAGAAGCATTGTAGCATCAACATCTTTGAGTACGCCAAGCTCCTCATAGGATTCATCTCCACGTACAGATACAGCCAATCGTGTACCTGAAAGATAATTAAATGACATGGTATCATTAGCAACTGGTCTTTCTTAATGAAATAAAGTAGTTCTGTATAGAAATGCACCTTCAGGCAAAAGCTTGTGAGCTCCAGTAGACAGCTCTTTAAGATTCACTAGTACAATGGCGTTAGGCAGTGGCTTTGTTAACTGCTCTGACAAAGGAGTTATAACTCCCATACTAATATCTATCAAGCGTTTGAGAGCTAGCCTCTGGCAACCAAACAAAGAAATTTTTAAGTTATTTTACTGTTTCATATTACTCGGTACCATTGTAATTGGAAACTACTTAAGCATTAGCAGGAAGTAGAAACAAATATATCTATAAAAACATCTCCACAAATTTTTCAGACTTCATTGCGGAATAAGACATGTCTATGCTCTTACAGCATCACTATCTTCTACTGGAGGAAGCTGTCTCAGAAGAATAGAATCTACTGTTGCAAGATCCTGTCATACATTGCCATTTGTTAGTAACACAATCATGTTTATAAATAAAAACTTGCATCTTGAAGCAGGGACTAAGACGGACCTTAAATGGCATGCCAACAACAAGCTTTGCTGCAAGTGATTTGTATAGCTGTTCAGGCTTCTGATAAAAGACAAAGACCATAAAGGATTAGCAACAAACAAAAGTTGACAAAAGTAAACTAATTTAAGACTTAGTATTGACTTGATACGGTAAGCTTGAAATGAATTAATGGCTTGTATTGGTGCTGAAATGAGGTAAAACAGGATGAGATAGGATATATGAAAAAGGACAACCTAGAAAGTATTAAAAAAAAAGCTGAGAACAAATAAATTGAACATGATAAAATAGCAAGTGGACCTGGGTTGACACACTGAGGTAGCAAATGAGTACTAATTTTTACAAAATCCATTAGTACAATCATAGAAATATTCCATGTATAAAAGGATTAATAGATATTTTTTTCAAGCTTGAAAAAGAACTGAACCATACAAATAGATATATGTTTTAACATGGTAGGGATAATTTGTCGAGCAAAACCAAATTACAGGCTTGTTTTCTGAAATATAGCATGTCTTCTGCCTTTTTATTTTATTTGTCAGAGATCGCTCTCTTTAATCAACATGGTTTTTTTAATAAATTATCTATGATTACCATGCGGCAGTGAGGCAAATTTCCTTTAAGATTAAACATTTAAGGCTCAAATCATTTAGATTTGCAAACTGTAAGACATTTTCTAAATACAAGTCTATAATTTTGGAGCTGTCCAAGGGTTCAACTTCACAACTAGGCCAAGCCTACAGTTAATATGGATCAGTAGTTGAATGCATCAAACAAATATAAGTAGATAGGAATGACATATGTAAGTATATGAAAAGAAGAAAAGAAGTCTATATAGCAAATGGAAATATACAGAGAGACTTACCTTCAACTGCTCCAAGGATACAGACATAATAACAGAGCCATCACGATGAAGGACTCCTCTGTAATCCACTTCCTCTCCCTGAAATCATATGATAATGACACTATATTCCACAACAGTGAAGCAAAACGTAAAGCAAACAAAATGATAAAGATTAATAAGTATGTATCACACAAAAATTACCTCTTGCTGCACAGGCAACTGACCAGTTCGACGTTGGAAATCAAAATAACGCCTTTGTTTTTCTTCAAATGGTGCCTGATGAAGATGTCACCACAAGAAAGGCAAAGTTGATGACAGAGCCAAAGAATAGAAAACGAAGATACGTATTTATGCATTTAACGAAACTTACCACCCCTTTCTGCATGTTTGATGCTTTCATTCCCAGGTTTGCCAACCTTCTACAAGGATCTATCTCTTCCTCTGGTGGCTCAGTGAGGGAAACTCTAATTGTGTCCCCCAAACCATCCTGTAAAGCAAAGAGTGTTACTCATCAAGTGCAAATCAAGCAAACTACAATTTGAAGGCCATGTTGCAGAATTTGCAATACAAAACAGATGCAAGCAAAACGTTCTCCTCCCAGAAATAAAGTTTGGGCCTTATTTTAAATCTCTGGTACACACATAATTCAAGGCAACCCAGAGGTGTTGAAGTGTTATAGTTTGAATTGCAATGCTATAGTGTTGAAAAATAATAAATGGTCTAACAGTAAGACAAAATTTATGGTAACATTCCTAACATTCAGACTACTTATACCCACAATATACTTAACTGATCACTGTGATTTTCCCATTGATTGTATTACTGATAGATTAAGCCAATACCTGAAGAAGAGTTCCTATGCCAATTGCAGATTTCATTCGTCCATCTTCACCTTCACCAGCTTCAGTGACACCCAAGTGCAAGGGATAATCCCACCCTGCAACATACATCTCCGCCACGAGTAAACGGTATGCTTGTACCATGATCACTGGGTTGCTTGCTTTCATTGAAAAAACAAAATTATGGAAATCCATCTTCCTGCAAATCCTTGCAAATTCAAATGCAGATTCAACCTGTTTGTGATGAAATATTAGATATTTGCATCAATTAGCTGTAAGAAATACCAAAATATAAAACCCAAAACCATTTTGGAGAATGACAGCAAATAGATATTCACCATTCCCCTAGGAGAGTCACCATAGTAGCTCATTATACGATCAGAAAGGCTCCCATGATTTGTTCCAATACGCATTGCTCTTCCATATTTTTTACATTTCTCCACTAATGGAGTGAAAACCTGGTGTGGTGATAATTGAGAGAAACATCATTCAAGTAACAGAGATTGAGATGCAAATTTGAGATGAAACAAAACTTTTGCTAATATTGTTCATTTCGTCATAGGAACTTTTGAACCATGCCAGACCTATGTTTTTGATATCAAAATACATAGAGGTGACTGATAGTTAAGGTCTGAGGTATATTCACCAAGTTTTTGAAAAAAAAAAATTAAATAAATAAATAAAGCCTCGTGCCTAGCAAACAAGATGAATTATCAGGGCCTCTAATTTTTCTTAGAATGTTACCCCTAGAGTAACAGTTATAGACATTATTTCGGTTGCTCATTTCCATGGCATTTAAAATAGTTACCCAAGGAAGACTATTAAAATATAAAATCTATATTGAATGCTTGTTGGGCTAAAGGAGGTATTGGTGACAAATCTCAGTTGTCAAAATCATAATGGAGCTATCAAAAAAAAACATTATGATGATTGGTGAGTCATAGAAACATCACCTAATATGCCTTTTATACGTATTTCCATGACTATGGAATAGTAAAATCCCATGCCTTCAGAGGGTTTATTCATGAATTTATAAGCCATCACAAAGGTAATTCCATACAATTGGACCTTAGCAATTTGTTCTTAGTATTTGGCAATAGGATCCCACTCTTTGAATCAAGGACATAGATTCAGCCACTACCAATTTCAATCTCTATAAGATACCCCACATGATATCATATCAAGAAAACCAGAACAAGGGGAAACAATATTCAGAAAAGAATTTTAAAATTTGATATATAAATTCATTCTAGATGTGCAAATTATGCCGATCAAATAGTTTTCTGAACTAGAAAAAAAGTTAACTATTATAACATGATTATTTTTCAATAGATAACCTATCTATTATTTATGGTCGTCATTCAACAATTGCAAGTAATCAAATAGAAGATCAATGGATGAATTATATGTAACCAAGAAAGCTAAGGTGAGCATATGTAAATATGCAACTAGATTCTATAAATGGACTAAAGTTCAGTGACTACAATTACATGATGCATGGTTTACGATAATATAAACAGTGCTTGTAGTGTTGTAAAGACACTAAGGTGACGCTTAGGCAAGGCAATGTCGGAGCATCCTACATTGTTCTGCAGGGCCTAATAATAAATTAAATAAATTCCCAATGACATTATAATGATGCTTATGCAATTACAAATTTTGTTAACTAATTTGAGGTTTTGAACCAATATAGTTCAGGTTTTTTTTTTATATGAAACATAAATGGGGAAAAATTGAATATAAAATCTTAAAAACTTACTATGTTAATTTCAAAAGGTATTCCATAAATTAGCAAGGATTGAATACTATTGTTCTTCCAAATGTTTAATTTTGTTTTGATCAAATGAAATACATGTGTATGGATACAATTAAATATTTTTAGGTTTGGTCTACTCATGCCAAAAACAATGAGAAGAGGATAAACTAAAAAGTTTTAAATCTCTAATCCCTAACCTTAATAAACTATCAGAGTGCTAACTTAGGCTCTTTAGCTGACAGACACTCTACCACATTGATTGAAGGACCTGAAGGAAGGAAAAGCAAATCCCAAATGATAATGATCAATTACCTTCTCAATATGTTCAAGCTCCTTTTGATAGTCTTCTTCTGTATACTCTAACTTCTCAAACTGGGCCCGCCTATCAGCTGTAAGAAATTGTCTCAAGTGATTGGAGGGGATGCTTGGCATTTAAATTGGAATAGTTAACATCTGAAATTTAGTATTCATGAAATAGTAATTACCAAAATTCCCAGGGTTGACACGAATTTTGTCAAAACATTCGGCAACTCGCAGGGCAACAGCAGGAGCAAAATGGATGTCTGCCACTAAAGGAATATTATAGCTGCATAAAAGTGAAGACATGTAAGAAAAATATGATCCCAATAAATTTTTGTAAAAATATATAATGACTCACACAGATTTTACACCTTGTCACTTACTTTTTCTGCACAAGTTTGTTCTTTATTTCAAAGCAAGCATCTGCTTCTTTCTTCCCCTGAACTGTTATCCGAACAATATCAGCTCCTCTGTCAGCAATTTTCATTACCTGTAAAGGACCAAAGTTGAAATGCAAGAATACACTAAACCATATAAAAGTACAGAGAAAATATATTTCTTTTCTCGTAAACAATATGATCCATGATACTGCAGCATTTATAGAAGAGGTCTCTAAGAATCTATACTGTAAGGTGCATGCACACATAAAAAGGTTTCTCGTCACTGCAGATAATTCCTTGAAGAGTTCAATTTATAAAATAAAAGAAGGATTGCCTAACAATCCAAGAAAGGACTTATTTTGCCTTGGATTATGGATGTTCTATTATTCAGTTTCTCACTGCAGTGCAAAGGTCTACACATAGTCCAGTATTAATAGTAGTCATCTGCTTAGCTTTTTTTCTTTTTTTCTTTTAGTTTTATTTTTTGACACACTCCAACCCAGTGATTAAAGTCTTACTGTGGGAGTATAGTGCTAACTAGGTCAACATTCTAATGAATAAAGTTTTGTTAATATTTCATGAACCCCAGTCTAGTTATATTAACATTTCATATTAAGCGCATAATGAACATATTTTTTTTGAATATGAGAATTGAAATACCTTATTTAAATATTGATGAGATTCCATATGCATATTCAGTTCCTGAGTTCCTGCTAAATTGCTATGCTTGTCACATACTAGAGATTGAAGTGCTCACCAACTATAGTTGGACTTATTAAATAACAGATACTACGTATTTTGATCAAGCATCCGGACAGACCAATTTTGTAGATAAATGAAAAAGCAAGATGAAAATGAAATGGGCTCCATGGATGTCAAGTTGTTGACAATGGCAATAAAAGTAGGCTAAAGTAGTAAACAAGGACAAGTAGATGAACCTGCTCCACTGTTGCATCAACATCCTTGGTATCAGTTGTAGTCATTGTCTGTATCCTTATAGGATGTTCACTTCCAAGAGCAACATTTCCAACCATCACAGTGCGGGTTTTTCTCCTCACCGTCTTGTGTATGGATTCACAGTACTTCTGCCTAGGAACTACATCATACAAATGAAACCAATAAGAAAAAAATGAAAAAAAAAAAATATTACTAAGGCAGAAGACACAGGTTCTAGTCCTAATGACACGTCAGAACCAAGATTAGCGCCCAACCACTACCGTCAAAGCCACATGATTCTAGCGAAAACTTTCAACTTTGACCAGCAAAAAACTCAAGCAAAAACCACAGGAATAACCTTTTTCCAATTACTCAATGAATTCGCAGAATCATAGAAAATGGACAAAATGAGTAATCCACACCAGAAGATATACAATTTCACATTGAAAAACCGTCCAAACAAACAAATTTAGGCATAAGCTACCCGAGGAATTAACAGAGTACTCCACCAAGTCGTCATCTCACAAATTATAGCAGATCACGCCTAAAGAGGAATTAGCAATATAGCACTTGATAGAATAAAGTAAGGAAGTGGATTCATATAGCTAACTCAAGTGGTGGAGAAAAGGATTAATTGAGTTGAGTATTTTACCTAAGAGAGGACTTCCATCAGAAGTAGGCTGCAACTCTGCAATTTCCGAACCAGAACTCGAATTCCTAATCACAGAAACCCTGGTTCGCCAAGAACTAATTCGCGGCACATCAGAGACCTTCACAAAGTCCACACTCTTCGCAAATCCCAAGCCACGATCCCTTCCCATCAGCGCAGAAAACGAAGCTGGAACCACTCCAGTCGCCATTTCCCAAAAATTTCTGAACAAACAAAAAAATAAAAATCAGCTTTACATATAACCGAAAGAATCATGTTTTTCGTCGGTCAAAGAGAAGATCTCCTGAATAACTTTTAAGATTCCAAACAACTGCTACTCTTAGTGAAAATAGTAGCCTAACGTCTACTTTGTCAACAAGCTCCGGCGATAACAAATCCAAATTTCAACAAACCAATTAAAAAAAAATATATATCAGTACATCCACAGAAAACAGGAGCAATTATCGATCAAGAACTGAAAAGCCGTTCAGAAATCCGACCGTCGATTGAAATTAATCTCATGAAGTCTTATCAACTTGAAACTACACATTTAAGGTTAGAGAAACTGACAGTTACGGCAAATCGAGCTTTCAAATGGAAGAGTCTGGAGGAGTAGAAACTCGTGGTGTCTGAAATTTCACTATTTCAAGATGAGTTCTCGCAACTCGCAAGACACACGAGTTTTTGTGGAGAGATCTTTACGAGTTTAGGGACAAACTTTTGTTTATTTTTCTGTCCGGGAGACGGGTGGTTTGGTGGTAAATAATGGTGCCGAACGTGTCCTGAACGGACAAATCAAGCACGCAAAAGGAGAATCTTTTCAGGCAGGATTGCGATATTCCACCGCGGGAAAAACATGCCTTGTAATCTTATATGCGGAGCTCAGCACTATGACGGAACGGCGATAGCTCACACCAACTCTTCTTCCCCCTTCCTCGTCAGTCAGTCTTCAGAAACTGTTAAACCGATCGTGATAACGGCCGTCAGAATGTTTAACGACAACGTTGCATTGAATTATGGTGGAGTCGCTGATGCATGTTTCATAACTTGAATATTTTGTTTGTTATGTTTTTTGAGACGTGCACGTATATGTTGCACGTGATCAATAATCACATTTCTTTAAATAAAATTAAAGTTTTAAAACTAAAGATAAATAATGGTTAAAAATAATTAAAAGTAGTCAAATAATAACGTTTTGTTATATTATCTCATATTTCAGCCCCAACACCTTGAAAAAGGGGTCGGCCCTTAAGCTTTAATAGAAATAACCAAAAAATTAAAATTAAAATAAAATAAAACAAAATAATTGCACTCTAATTGTAATGTCCTTTCTATGTAATGTGATGTTGTTCGTAATAAGACCATCTTTTCCTTGTAATTTAACTGAAAAAAATGCCCAATTATTATTAGAACGCATGCAATAGACCTATTCGTACTATCTGTAATCTCCGTCACGTAAAAAATAATTAAAATATTAAGTTTTTTTTTTTTTTTAAATTTTGGTCTTGAGGGACAGAATTATTGTTGTTGCAGTGGTCGGATGTGATTAATATAAAATGAGGCACA